>JAGKPY010000164.1:0-50188 GCA_022609225.1 Boeremia lycopersici
TTTAGGTAGCTTAAGTTAATAGTTAACTAGGCTAATCTATGCTAAAATAAAAAATAGTCTAACTTTAACTTTGTCTAGTTTTTTTATTAGTCTTCTTATGCGTAAATTCTTTATAAGGAGGTACACTTTATCCCCCTTCTTTAGTAGAGGTACTATTTTTCTTTTCTTATTAACCTAGAAGATTACTTATAACTAAGCTTTATTAATATTCTTAAGTAATTTCTAATGTACCTCCCTTAGTCTTTATACTAAGGATATTGCTAATTCTATTTAGATATTACTATTAAGACTTCTTATAAAGAGATTTAGGTGTCTTCTATAATTTATAAGGAACAGCGTTGTGCTAGTTACCTCTAATAGTTTGTTGTTATATGTAATTTGTGCTATAGGCAAGAGTAAAACCTAGTTATTCTACTATTAATTATAGTAAATATAGAGATATATTTCTATTATTTAGTTTACTTGTTCTATTTGTCTGTCTATCTATAGATAATAGGCTGTAGAAAGCTTCTTCTTTATTCCTATTGCTGCTAGGAATGTTATCTAGAAATTTAAAGTAAAGAGCTTATCTCTATTACTAATAATTAATTTAGGAATACTATAGTATTAAACAATCCTATCTAGAAATACTTAGGTAAGCTGCTCTATAGTATAGCTGTATTAGAAAGGCATAAACTTAGTAGCCTTTATAAATCTATCTACTACTATAAATATTAAGTTATATTTATAGTCTATTATAAGGTTCTTAGAGATTAGTAGTTATGTAACAAAATCTATTATAATATTTATCTATAGTATAGTTAGTAGTTCTATTACCTGCATTTCTCTATACTTAGTATGTGTACTATATTTATTCTACTAATAGTTAACACATCCTTTAATATATCTAGTAACCTTGTCTTTTATATTTAGGAACTTATAATATTATTTAATAAGTTCTATAGTCCTTATAATTCCTAGGTAACTATGTAGTAGATTATTATAATAATTATATATTATTTCTTCTTAAAGGTTATCTAGTACTTAACTTAGTATATAGTGTTCCTGTAATACGCGTATAATATTATTAAGCTGCTATAATAGTCTAAGGGATCTATCTTAGTTAATCCTAAGTATAGCAGCTTTATTAATTATCTTCTTGCCTACTAGGTTATATTATTAGCTAAGAGCATCTACTCTGCTATTATCTTTGCCTAGGGTGTACAGGATCTTAAACTTATACTAGCCTAGCATTTCTAACTATCTAACTTGTCTTTAGTTTAGGACCTTAGTAGTAGTAAAGTGTACTAAATTCTTGTAATCTATATAGATTATAAGGTCTAAACAGCTTTTAGCATATACTTACTAATATTCTAGGGATAATATAATTACTAAGAGTTTCTTGTTATGCATATTATAGTATTCTTCTAGTCCTAAGAACTTGCGTAAGTAATAAGCAATTAGGTGCTATTATCTATCTTTTTCTTGCATAATGCATGCTCCTAATACTAGGTCTAAGGCATTTATCTCTATTTAAAGCAGTTTATTACTCTTAAATATAATTAGTGTTAGGGGATTAATACATACCTATTATAATAACTTAAATACGTTATCTTGTTCTTTTCCCTATAAGAAGGGTGTATCCTTCTACATAAGCTTTATAAGTAGCAAGGCCTTCTTTAAGTAATCCTTAATAAACTGTCTATTAAAGTTAACAAACCTAAGGAATTCTTAAATCCCTTTAACTATTATTAGAGTAGGCTAATTCTTTACTATGTTAATCTTAGTATTACTTATCTTAACTCTGTGTTGTCCTATAATAAACTCTAGGAATTTAACTTCCTCCTTATGCTATTTATACTTCTTAGGTTTTAGTTAGAGGTCTACTTATTTTAAGTATTCTAGCACTTCTATAACATATTATATGTGCTCTTTTAGTGTCTTAGAGTACACTAGGATATTATCTAGATATGCTACTACTATTCTGTTAAGGTATACCCTAAGGACATTGTTAACTAATTCCTAGCACGTAGCTAGTGCGTTTATTAGACTAAACAGTATAACTAGGTACTTATAGAGTCTATATCTTGTTCTAAATACTATCTTCTATTCTTTACCTTCCTTTATACAGATAAGGTTGTATACTCCTCTTAGATCTAACATAGTAAAGTATTAAGCTCCTTATAATTAATTCTACAACTCTAATATATTAGGTAATAGGTATTAATTCTTAATAGTAATGTTGTTAAGCTTTCTAAAGTTAATGCAAGGTTATAGCTTGCTATCTTTCTTTAGTATAAAGAGAATAGAGTACCCTATAGGTAATTCTAATCTTCTAATAAATCTCTTCTAAAGGTTCTCCTTAATATACTTGCATAGTACACTAAGTTCCTTTTCTAATAACTAGTATAGTAGCCTAAAAGTTAGTTGCTTTCCTTCCTAGAGCTTAATCTTATAATCCTAAGGTTTATACTTAGGCAGGGCTTTTACTATAAGCTCTTCTTTAAATATCTATATATATTGTTAATACATATCTAGGATGCTAAGAGTTGCACATTTCTCCTTAACTGCTACTCTATAAGGCTAGGGCTAGTTACTCTCTATATAGTTAACTACTCTATCTTAGTATGTCTTAGTTAAAGCAATATTACTAATTATCTTCTTATCTACTAGTTATGTTATAGTCTATATAGGTTCTAACTATATTATGCTGCATTTGCAGTGCTTTAGCAAAAGCTTCTTAAGTGCCTAATCTATCTATAGGTTATACTTTCTTAACTAGGGAATTCCTAATATAACATTGTAAGTAGCTATCCTAAAAGTGTCTAGAGTTATTTCCTTATAGTGTCCTTAGATAGTTATTAGAATAGATAATACCTTATAGGTTATTTCTAATTCCTTAGGCATAGGTTCTCTATTAGCTACTTATAGTAGGTAAGGTTCTATCTTCTAAGTAGGGCGTAGTCTAGCTAGCTATATTACTTATAAAGAGATATAGTTAGACTATAATCTATAGTCTAATAGTGCCCTTATCTATACTCCTCCTAACTTAATAGAGAGTGTAACTAGGCAATTAGTGCTAATATTGTTAATAGATTAATCCCTAGCGTATATTGTCTGCACTAGTCTAAAAAAGACTTGTTCTTACTATCTAACACTTCTTTGTGTTTAAGGAATCCTTGCTGCCTCTTAGCCTCCTTATAGCCTTTACAGTTATTATGTAGGCATTATTGCTAATATAGGTTTAAGTAGTAATTTATAAATTAATAACTATTTAATACATGCATACTAAGTGTCCTTCTCTCCTAGAAAGTAGTATTATTATTACTTATCTTATAAGTAAATTTCGCATATATTATCCTTACATTTATACTATTTATTATAGTAGTGTTGTTTTATACTAAGGAACTATCTACTATTTATTTTATTGTTATAGTATACTATACACAAGTCTATACTATAGGCTATCTATAAAAGGGTATAGTAGAGGAGGTTCCTAGTGTCTGTTAGGTACTAAGGTATTATCCTTTATTGTGTAGGTATTTGCCTAACGTTAGGTTTATCCTATACTAGGATATCTTAACTAGCACGTTATAGCGTCTTGATAGTTATATAGTTATTTTATTAATAGTCTATAAACTATTTATTATACTACTCTTTAGGTTTCTTTAGGAGTTTATAGATAGATACTAACGCGTTCTTACAGTTCTTATAGACTTATAGGTCTAAGGCAACTATAACTAGTGTCTTGCTATTATTATATCTCTATAGTAGCTTCTATAACTAAATATAAGCTACTATAGGTTTATTATCTATAATATTAAGTATATTATTATTTAGTGCGTAGCATTTTATACTTTCTTTGTTTTTACGTGCTATGCGTTTATTACTAATATGTTATACTACGTTAGCCTAGTACTTAGCTTCTAGTTATTAGTCTAGGACCTAGAGTATCTAGTTGCAATATTCTTAATATTTAGCAGATCTATGTTGTTTAGTAGTGTAGACTTCTTCTAACTATTAGTGTGGTATAGGTATGCTGCTTTAAACATTTTATTAGTCCTTATTAGGTTTAATATATCTATTATCTATCCTAGATTCTGTCTCTAGATCTTCTATAAGACGTTCTATATTATTAGTAATTATTTCCTAGTTACTAGCATTAGTAAAGCTAACTCTTTTACTAGATAACATGTTAAGCTATTGCGTAACTTTGTTCTTACTATAATAGTCTCTAGCAAAGTAGCCTTGTTTGCTACAGCTATAATAAGTTACTAGTAGCTTATTAGTTCTAGAACTACCCTTGTTCTTAACATTCTACTACTTAGGTCCTTTATTAATATTAGAAAGGTCTATAGCCTTAGCGCTATAGTATCCTATGTTAGTTCTAGTATAGACTTATTATAACGTGTTAGACTAGTAGCGTCTACTATGCTGTCCTTATTAGAGGTTATTTTTCTATTAGTTCTTAAAGGCGTATAGTGCAGAATTAGTGGCCTATGCTTAGGGGTTATCTTGCAATTCTAACTATAGCTTATATAGTTTAATATTAATATTAATTATAGTGTTAACTAATATATTAAAGGTGTTAGTGCTAGTGCTAGTGTATATTAGCTCTTCCTTAATCTTTAGCTTAAGTCCTTGCTTAAACATAGTTAAAAGTATAGTATTGTCCTAGTTAGTATATACAGCAAGTTATTAGAACTCTATAGTATAGTTAGCAGCTAACTTAGTTTATATAATATACTAGATCTTATGTCTTGCACTAGAGACTTTATTAAATATGCTAAACATAGGTTTAATCTGTTCTTTAAAAGCATTAAAGTCCTTTATCTAGACATCTACTTTATCTAGGGCCTTGCCCACGTTATACTATTATATAAAGGGTTTAATCTATTTAAATACTGCGCCACGCATATAACTACTAATAAGCATAACCCTTTTAATCTCTTTAACGTGCTTACCTTAGAATAAGAAGAATAAGTCCTATTGCATAAGCTAATTATTAAGCTTGTTATATTCACTATAGTAGAGATTAAGTTTATTAACTATAATATTACCTATATAGGCAGCACTATTATTAGTTATATCTATATTGTTAGACGTTAAGCTAGAGGTAGCTTAATTTCCTAAGGTAGTAGATATCTTAAGGGTGTTTAAAATGTTAAGGTTATACTTTAAGCAAAGCTTATAAGCACTATTTAATTAGTTCTTAGGGATAAATACTATTAGGGAAACTAAAGAGGTCTTGCACTAAGGAGTATAGATATAATCTATCTGTCTTAAGGGCAAAGGGTAATAATAAGTAGTATAGAGTAGACTATCTAGCTTAAAGGTTAGGTTAAGATCTAATATTATAGATTAATACTTAGGTTAAACATAAACTATAAGGGTTGTGTTCCTACTTGCTATATACTATAGAGAGTGTGGTAGCTTACTAGGCTTAATATAAGCTGCATAAGCTAGGCTTACTAAGCTTAATATAAGCTGCGTGAGCTCTATGTAAGGCCTACTTTAGCTTAACTACTAAGGGGTAAGCTTATTACGTGACTTGTAATAAAACTGCGCTGTACAGGATAGCCTATATAATATTATGCTAAGCGTGTCAGCATTCACTAGGTATCAGCATCTAGTTAGTTATAAAAGGGCGATTATAACAGCTATACTCCTACTTTAAGGGGGTAAAATAGCCTATATTAAGTAGCTATAAGATATATAATAAGTATAGGGGTATATATAGGGTAATTATCTTATTCTCCTTATAAAGATTCTAGAAGGTAAGTAACTTATAGCTTTTATAGCTGTTAATTATTAGTAGTATATAGCTACCTACCCTCTAGCCCTTAATCTACTTAATAAAGTGCCTTAACTAGGCTATACTAATATTATTTATAGTCTAGCTATTATTACTAACCCTAATATACTATTAGGGCCTTAAATTAGGGTACTAGGATATATTATAGTTCTTTGCTTTAAAGATAAGGTAGGGTGTAATTACCTAGCCTATTATATTAATTATAGTAATAAAAGTTACCTACTTATAGTCCCCCTATTATAACCTAATAGGCTTAGTACGTCTCTCTAATATAGTAACTACTTTAATATAGTTTCTAATACCTATAGTAAAGCTAGTCTTATTAAAGTTATAGGTATCTTTATCTAGGATACTATACTTAGCCTTAATATTATATATAACGTGTTTTATAAGCAAGTTAGTAACCTAAGCAAGTTAGTAATACTAAACTAGCGTACTACCTATACATAACTATTACGTTATACCTTAATAATAACAACCTTAAAAGACTTATACTAAAGCTAACTTACAGCTTACTATCTTTAATATTAATATATAATGCGTTTAAAGCGTTAACTAAGCTGCAACAATATATAATATACCTAAAAGTACCCTTATTAACTAACGCACTAGGAAGCGCATATAATGTAATTATAAAGCAAACTTAAAGCGCCTAACAAAATTAGAAGAGAAGGCTATAGTCTAAAGGGTTCTTAAGCTATCTATATAAGGTCTTGCGCCCTTAAGGTCTATTATATAAGAAATAGTAGATAAACTTCTTAGAGCGTAAGATAGTTACCCTATTAGTAAAAACTAGGTTAATAACTTTATTAAGTAGACCCCTAAGCTCTAGAAGCACTAGAGCTGTCTATATAACTATTAGCAAGCTGCCTATAAGAACCCTGCAGCTATCCTATACTAGCTTAACTTAATATAGGAGATAAAGTAGAAGTATAGGATAACAGACAATAATATCTATAACTTTAATAAGACTAGTTTTATAATAGGCAAGATTTTATTATAGATAGTTATTACTAGTTTAGAAGCAGCTAGGAGAAAGAAGATAATCTAACTAGGTAACTATAAGTAGGTTACTATTATCTAAGGCGTATTAGCTATAGGTTACCTACTCCTACTCTTTATTATCTTTGTAGATAGCGTGCTTATTAACATCTAGTTTAAGGACTTACTACCTAATTAGATCCTTAAAGTAAGCCCTAATAGCTAGATAAATAATTAGCTTGCTCTTGCCTAGTTAGAGCACTTTAATAAGTATATAAAGTTAAGTGCTATAGGTACGTACTAGCTACTTATTATTAATAGCTATAAGAGCTATAGCTTACTTAAATTCTAGGATCTTTATAAGGAGAAGAAAATTATCCTTTACTATATACCTCTACATTTATTACACTTACTATAACCTCTTAACATTAGTTGCTTTGCGCTGTTAAAGTGTAGGTATAGTAACTAGATCTTAGCCTTAGCGTATAACTACATATATTTTGTTAGTAAGGAAAGCTTCCTCTAAGCATTTAAGCCAGCTTTTAAACAGTCTTTAACAGCAGAGAATATTAAGGTAGGCTTTAGAGGTGCTAGGCTAGTCCTATATAACCTAGAAGCTGTTCTATTAAAGCTTAATATAAGGTTGCAGACCCTAGCACCATCACTACTAGTATAAGGCGTATAGAAAGCGCAGACGCTACATAATACCTACAAAATTAAAGCGTAGGCTATGCTTATTTAATAGAGAGTTTAAAACTATTATAGGTCCTCTTTAAGCTTATTAGATAAAAAGATTAATTAGCTTAGCAAAGGCGCATAGTAGATTGCACATAATATAGTATTATTATAAGAGAGATAGGCACGCATACAAAGCGCAATTAATAAGCTTATAAAGTGTTAGTTAAGAAAACACAAGTATATTTAGATAGAGGAGACCCTAATAGTAGGGGAAGTACAGGACTTAATTACTAAGAGAGAGGGTAGGGAGCGTGATGCTAGCAAAGGGCCTATGCCTAAGGTGCGTAGCGCAAGGCACTATAGACGTTATAGTAAGCAAGGACATAACTCCTGCACCTATAAGGTAGAAATAGTAGATTCTAAGGATAGTAATAAGTCTAAAGAATAGATTAGCTTACTATAATTTTTAATAAGCGTGTTATGCATTATATAGTAGTTATGCGCAGATAGTGCGCTAGTTTAGTGTTACTAACTTACTTAGGTTACTAACTCGCTTATAAAACATGTTAGCTCTTAAGCACTTTATAGCTAAGATTATACTAAAGCTTAGTAATAGTTAGAAGATCTTCTATAATAACCTATAAACTATTCACCTTATAGTTAGTAAAGAAGGATAAGTAACTACCTACCTCTAATATATTAATATATAGAATATATAGCTTAGATAAGAGTACTATAAGGGCTTCTTTAAAGTAGTATACCTAAAGATAAGTAATATGCCTATAGACAGAATAATAAAAGTACTTACTATATAGTAGTTTATATACTTTCTTAAGTAACTTAACTTATATAACTATGCTCTAGTAAGTAAGTTAGTAGGGTTAAGCAGTATAGCAACATCCTAAATAGCTTATAATAAGTTAAAGTTATAGTATATAAAAGTACTAAATAAATAAATCTAGTACTATTCTATAGAAACTATACTATACTAGGGGATAACCCCCCCCCTAGTAAGGTTCTACTAGCCCTTATAGGCAAGCTCTATAGCAGCCTTAAAGCTAATACTAAGAAAGGCTAGCATACACTAGATCTCTACTATAGAAGAAGGGGTAGTAGAAGTAGGAGTAAGAGTAGGAGTAGAAGCAATAAAGTAGTAGCTTAATAGCTTACTATTAGTAGGGCCTTTACTCTTACTCTTTCTCCTTTAAGAAGGCTTACCCTTCTTATTAGTTTTACCTAATAAAGAGTAGGGCAAAATATTATCTATATAGTTATATACTAAGGTATATACACTATTAATAGAGTATTAATATCTTACCCTAAGCTTTTTACTATTAGAGATAGTATTAAGTGCTTTAGTAAGCCTCTTAGTAAGGGTAGCTAGGTATATAGAGCTTTAGAATATATTAGTATATACTTAAGAGCTAGTTAATATTAAAAGGATTACCTACTAAGGATAGTACTTATACCTAGTAGTGTAGAGGTAGTATATAGTACTAGTACTATTATAGTTATAGTAATAACTATAATAGTAGTTATTATACTATAAAGCAGAATAAATATAATAATAGTACCTAGCCTATAGAGTTATTATCTCCCTCTAATAAGGAAGGTAGTCTCCCTTCTTAGTAATACTATGCTTACACTTATATAAGGGTATTAATAGGCCTATAATACTATTACCCTCTACCTCTCTACCTCTAGACCTAGGCCTATTCTTAGAGCAAGAGTTGTAATAAGCAGGTAGGAAAGGCTTTAAGCAAGGTACTAGGTAAAAAAAGAAAGTATAAGGGCACAGCTTATTATTATTATTAAGCAGCTTATTATTAGTAGTAAGTAATATAGAAGTACTAGGAGAAAGAGGGAAAGGCTTATAAGTAGAATAGGGTAGTAGAGCAGGAAAATTAGTATCCTTATCTAGAAACACTAAGGATAGAGTCCTACTCTCTAACCTAAGGAGGTCCCTAAGTATTAGAGCCTAACTAGAGCTAGCACTACCTAATAGAAGATAGAAAGGCTGTAGGCTATACCTATATATAATCTCTACCTCTATATTAGGTAATACTAGCTTAGAAATCTAAATTAATAAGATAGAGGTAGTAGATAGTATTAGTAATAATAATAACTTTACTAATAACCTAATTAAAATTAGGCTAGTTAAGTAAGTGCTAGTAAAGCCCCTCTTAAGCTTAAGAGCCTAAGAGGCAATCTTATAAAGTATATAGAGTGCAGAAGCATTAGTAGCAGGTAGTAGAGCTATAGGAGGAGTAAGAGAAGCTATAGGCAGAAGAGCAGCAGGTAATATAAAGGTAGAGGAGGTAGCTAGGCTAGCCTTAGAAGAAGGTAGAGGGGCTAGGTTATAAAGTAATATAGCTATAGCCTTAGCAATCTTATAATTAAGGTACTCCTAGTTAATAGGGATATAGGTAGCAGTATATAAGGCGCAAGAACTATAAGACTATATAGTTATTAGTTAATAGCTTATAAGTATTATAATCTACACCTAATTATACTAGAAGAGCTAGAGAAGAAGACCTATTACACTCTAAGCATTATAATAAAGAGTAATTAGCTTATAAGAGCAAGCTAATTAATATTTAAACTTAGATATAAGAAAGTTACTTATAGTTATAGTAGTAGTAGTAGCAGTATATAGATAGTAGTAATAGTAGTAATAGTAGTATTAGGGGTAAGAAAGTGTAGCTATAGGCTAATAAGAATAATATTAACTATTTATTATAAAGAAATACACTACTATAGATTATAATAAAGGTATAATAAATAGTAATATATTACCTCTTAAAACATAGATTAATATTATAAAGGTAAAGGGACAGTTAGTTATAATAATAATCTAGTTAATACGCTCTATATATATTAGTCCTCTTAAGTATATAACACTTTAGAAGCTATATAAATAGAATTATATAGTATAAAGTATATAATTAGAGTTCTAGGCGCTTATATAGTCTTAATAAGACAGTATAAGTATAGTATTATTAGAGGTAAGAGGAGTGTAAGAGTAAGGCACTACTTATACTAGCATAAGCCTAATAAGAAGTCTTAAGCAGCTTAGTCTAGCTATAGAAGCTATATAGCTTGCAGGTATATAAATAGGAAATAAATATAGGTTTTAACACTATTAAACTATATTACTATTTAAATAGATACTTAGGGAAGTAAGTTAACTATAACTCTATATACTTAACTTAATAAGCTCTATATATATTATTAGTAGGTATCTACCTCCTAGTAGACACCTAAAGGGTATGTTATAGTAGAGTAGTATAAGTATATAGTTAGGAGCATTATAAGATTTCTTATAACACTCTACTAAGTAGCTTAGCTCTCTATAGGATTATATAACTTATAGCTAAGCTGCTCCTAGGAGCTAGAGGATATATATTCTAATAGCTCTATATATAAGTTTATCCTATCTAATCTTAGTAGAGGTTAGTAGTCTAAATATATTAATTACCTAAATATACTCTTAGCTCCTTATTTCCTCTATAACTAGCTATTAGCAAATATACTAATACTATAGATATTATAAAGATAGTTAATTAAGTTACCTTTCTTTAAAAATTATTACTATAAATTATTAGAATTAATCTTAGATTAATTTAGAATTAATTTATATACTATAGAGCTATCTAGGTATAATCTTCTTATAGCACCTAAGCTTACTAAGGTAGATAATTAGATTACTAGCAGAATTAAGGTTATAGAAGGTAGTACTTAATAAGAGCTAGATAAGGTAGAGATATTCTATATATAGTATCTAAATTAATTTAGAATTAATCTAAGAATAATTATTCTAATACTTATAAAGCTAGTAAGGATAGAAACTATAGTGCTAGTTATAGTAGTAGTATGTTATAGTTAGGAGGGTAAAAATAATATAAAATTAATTTTAAAATAATTCAACCTTTACTTAGCCTAGCATGCGCACGACCGCCTTGGCATGCCACCTCCTAGCTGGCCATGGTCAGGTGGCATGCCACCTCGCATTCCTTCACTGTCAACGTGGATGCTCCTGCCTCCCATTGGTCAGCTACTCCTAACACCGTTACTTTCTTTTGGACATCAGACTGGCTCTTGCATGTTCTTTGCATTTCTACCTATTGAATTGGCCGGGCAATTTGGCCCACTTACTGTTTGAGTTGGAATATTTGTAGTTTTGCCGCACCTCACCGAACGCCACCCAGCTGCTTTCTGAAAAGAAGACAGCCGTGTTTCTGTCTTTCTCCTTACTAGCATAGATGTATCATTCGCAGCAGCCTTTTAAAATTAAGTCACGCTGATCCTGCAATATGCATGTCCCTATCAGCAATTTTTGACCCTACTTTGCTATGAAGTGAAAAGCTGCATCCAGGGCATACTTCCTACCGCGGTACACAATGCTTTTATGTCCGTGTACCAGCAGGCACGAGTCAGTACAATATCGTTCCCCTCTTCAGCTAGCTCAGGGAAGTGGTCGCTGGTGAATTGATTGGGCACCCTCATTGCTTTGCGGGGAATCTGCTTGAACTGATCATGATTCGTCCACCGTGTTACAGGTACACTTCGTTCCTTGCTATTGACTTGCTGTTGAGGGGTTGTGTAAGCGCCTGGTGGACCTCCTTGCCCAAAAGTAGATTGTTGAAGCCGACCACGACGAAAGTGAAGCAGTATCAGGCAGTTATCGCGAATTCATTTGATTTGCAATCCTTTGGCTGTTATTGTCAGCCTGGAGTATGGTAGTTGATTAGTTTTTTGCTGGCGACTCCCCTACCTCCACTACGACATTAGTATTATATTAACGGTGTGATTGCCCTATTTTATTTGAAAGTGCACGTTATTAAAAGCCAGGTTTGCCTCCTGAATCTACTCTAGGTAATCAATGTTAAGGAACCCTCTGCTAATAATAAAGCCTTGCGATAGAGCCACTTTTGTAGTTAATCTGAACTGCATTAGTAAAACGAAAATGTTATGAGGCAGAACTTACAGATCTTGAGCACGTACAAGCTTTACGCATTCCCCTGACAAGCCTAATATCTGACCAAGTATATCCTGGAATTGCTACTCTGTATTCATATCTCTCTTATACCGCATAGTAAAAATCTCGTGCAGCCAGCGAGTAGTACGGCACTGTTTGCGTCTCTGGACTCACCATGTCCACAAGTGCAAACACTCGCTTATCTTGCACATCTTCGCATTGCCAGTCTAAGAACATCTTAACAAGGGTTTGGAACTGCGGTACAGGCAAGTCCAAGTGTCGCGAGCTTGCCCGCTACCATGCCATTTCAGCCGCTGAGCTTTGTAACACGCCCAGAACGAATCCATGATGGGTGTTCCACACTTCACCTTGAAGTGTCATCAGGTTAAGATATAGTCGCTCAATTCCTGTCTACCCTATATTCTTAATCCCGTACCAAAGAGCAGTGTTGCTGGCATATATAGTCTATTGTACGATCCCAACCCTTCGGGGCTGCCTAAGACGTTCCATACCAAAATCCTGAAACTAATCTTCCTAAGGAGCCGAAAGCCAGCCTTACTTGTTCCATCTGTCATTATGATCGTCGCACATGTACGCTTCTGTGGCTGAAGATCAATCGGTGTGTTCCGTTGACTCTAAATACGCCACAATACGCTCAAATACGCACCTAAGCGAGCGGGCATGGCCACACCCTCTCCACACCAACGACAGTAGTGTTTGCCAGGGCATCCGTAACCAAGCTTTGATTGGCAGGAATGGATCCACTACAATATCTCCGACGGGACCTTTCATCTTGTTGACAACCGCCATGACACCATCCCGGTCGTCAAAGTCGGTCGACGACCGGCGTGGCAAGCAGATTCAAAATGTATAAATCGCGCAGTAGCACCCAGATCCTTATACTCAGCATCAAGCCTTATCTTCTTCCTACTCCCTTCTGCTTATATAGTTTGTGCGCCGCAGATGCGTTCTCTTCTTCTCCTGACGCCTGCTATTGCAGGTGCTATCCCTCTTCAGACCAGTCCGGCCTGCAAGTTGACACCTCACGATGCCTCGTGGCCATCCGAAAATAATTGGGCATCACTTAATACCACAATTGGTGGATCGCTCATCCGTTCAATTCCTGCAGCATCATCATGTTGGTCTGGTAACCCTTTCAGCTCGTCCATCTCTTGTGAGATAGCAACCGACAAATGGTCCAACGGTACCTGGCACTCTCAGCAACCAGAGTCAATCGACTATCAGATCTACGCAAACAACACCTGCCTTCCCAAAGGCGTCTCTGGTTGGGTAGCCGAAAGGGGCTGTAGTAACGATGCGTTCCCACAATACATTGTCAACGCGACTGAAGCAGTCCACGTGGCGTATGCGATGAAGTGGGCTTCTGACCGTCACATTCGTGTAGTGGTGAAGGGAACTGGCCACGATCTGAATGGAAGGTAAGTGTGTTCTTTAAAGTGTTCCATTCCATTAACTGACGATGGTTTACAGATCCAGCGGCGCATACGCACTCGCCATCTGGACACGCAACTTCAACGGTCTTGAGCGTGTTCAGGGCTGGACGCCTTCGAATAGTACCAACACAACAGCCGAAGACGCTTTTGTTGTCGGCAGTGGCCAGCAGTGGGGCAGTGTGCTCAGCTTTGCCTTGAGCCAAGGACGATTCGTGACCACTGGACAAGACCCAAGTGTCGGGCTTGGTGGCTATATCCAGGGTGGAGGGCATGGACCGCTATCTCGTACTTATGGCCTGGCATCGAACCAAGTCCTCCAGATGACTGTTGTTACTGCGACTGGAGAGGTTCTCATTGCCAATGATAAGCAGAATCAGGATCTTTTCTGGGCCCTTCGCGGCGGTGGTGCAGGACAGTACGGGGTTGTCACCGAATACGTCATCAAGCACTACCCAGCGCCTAGCAACGTTGCTTTCGGTAGCTTCTCGATCAAGCCGCGTTTCAATACCAATGCCAGCCACGAATCGTCCTGGAATACGGTAGCAGCATACTTCAGTCATCTGCCAGACCTGATGGATGCGTATCTCGCAGGCGCGGCAACTGTGGCAAGTGGTACTACCGCAGCGAAGTTCTTCCCTGATCTTGCGTCACACCAACCATTCAACGGTCTCGCCCTGAACCAAGTCTTCTGGGCGTTCAACACTACACCAGAGGCAATGGCGGCACTCGTGCAACCCGTAATTGAGAAGCTTAACCCCGGTAACAGTACGAACAGCTCGGTTGCGATCTCATTGAGCTTCTCCACTTTCGATGACTATCAATCCTTCTACTCCGTCATCTCGGGAGATAATGTGGCTGGTGGTGAAAGCGTAACGTCCTCTCGACTTCTTGGGCGCCGCGAGCTTCTCGATACACCACAGTCGGATGTGGTTAAATATCTGAAGATCGCCATGGCCAATCAAAACGTAACACAAGGTACCTACGCTACGATTGGTCTGCAAGGCGGCCCTGGAATTCGCGAACAACCTAAGCAGCGTTGGGGTGCGCTACTTCCTGCGTGGCGCTCAGCCTATCTGCACTTCATCGCTACCGGTGCGATCGTAGACTCTGTCTCTGCGGGAAGCCCGAAGAAAGCGCTTGAGGCTGCAGCAAAATATTACGAGGAAACGAAGGAGCCGATGTGGAGAGAGTGGGCGCCAGACAGTGGTGCGTATATGAACGAGGCCAATCCGTACAACAAGGACTTTGCAAAGGACTTCTACGGCGAGGGCTATGACAGGCTAAAGAGCATCAAAGCACGTCATGATCCTGCGGAGAGTCTGTTTGTCCTGGCGGGTTTTGGCGGTGATGGGTGGAACTATGATCTTGATACTGGCAAACTGTGCCGTACTCAAAATGACACAATTGTTGCCTAGGTAAAGTCGTAGGTAGACTGTGAGAAGAATCGGGTGTCTATTCGAAGTTGATTTTGTAGCTTGTATATCAGAGGTAGTAGCCGGGTCCGCGAGGGCGTAATTGCCGTCGCCTATTTGAGCAAGCCAGTCCATTGCGATGTCGCTCTCTTTGGCTTCTGCGCTCAGCCAGTTATAATCATCTTAGTGTTCACATGTCTTTCCTCATCACTACCACCTGGTGGTTGGGTTCTCGAATGTTGGGCTGATCAAGACATTTGGCATCGTCCCAGAAGATTTTCGGGGCCTTCAGACGCGAGCTTCGGAGCCGGAGGAAATCCCCTAAAGTCTTCTGTATAGGTATGCACTTTCAGTGATCTATCAAAGCGCTCTACTCACTTGCTTCTTCTGCATCCCACGTATGCGAAAGCGCTGTATAAGGCGGGCAGTTGGCGAGAGGCATGTCGATGAATGTCCCTTCGATCTCAGTAGGATCAAAGCTTGCAAAGAGTTCGAACAAACGATTTCCCACTTCTCGTAGTTCAGTGGCTCGTACAGACTCTTTCCTTCACTAGCTCCGTCGGTTGATTGAGCTTTGTGTCGCTGCTGTGCAGAGCGTACCTAGGTACCTTGTACGGTGGTAAATGGGTAGGGGTTGGGTAGGGATTGGGTAAGGGCGGGGCACATCACGTGATAGAGCCTGATCCTACGAAGTACCCAACCCCTACCCGCTTGGCAGCTGCTTAGCGCAGGTAGGGGCTGAGTAGACGTGACGTGCCCAACCCCTATCCAACCTGCACCCCTCTACCACCATAAGGTATACCTAGACAGGCACAGTACACGCCGTCTGTACTGACTTACGGGTTGGGCGCAATGTGCGTGGAAAATGGATCTGCACAATAAATTGACTGTACTTCGTACGGACAGATGAGACGCACCCGCACTTATATGTGGTCCTTGCAAATCACAATTGCGCGGCAAGGAAATGATAAGTATAATACCACGCACAACCCTCGCGCTGTGCAAACGCAGTAGTGCCATCACACTCGTTTTGCCATCTCATCTTCGGCCATCTGTTGTTGCTTCTTACTTGCTATATATTTTTGATTTCATTTTTCCGAGTTTTTATCTATCACAATGCTATTTCTCAACGCCTTGCCTGCCTTTGTCGCCCTTCAGGTCCTGCAGCTCTTACCCACCGCCCTAGCCGAGTTCCGCGTAACCTGTTCTCCCTTCAAGCGTGAGCGTATTGATCCTATTGCAACGCCTGGCAAAGAGAATGGCCATATGCACACGTTCTACGGCAACCGAGGAATTGGCCCGGAGATGCCAAGCTATGAGCAACTTGTCAGTGGGTGCGGGTCTTGCGGTATTGCAGGCGATAAGAGCGCGTACTGGATCCCCACACTGTACTATGGTGCGTTACACCTGCTTTTACAGTGATGTTGTAATTATCACCTTGCTTACTGGTTTGACGTGTAGTAACGAAGAATGCTACAATCCCTGTAAAGGTGGCTATCTTTCATGTCTACTACAAAGGTCAGAACCCAAACCGAGAACCGTTTCCTGAGGACTATAACATCATCTCACATGATCCCACTCTATCTGAGGAAGAGGTTAAGGCACAGGGCGGTAATGGGATGACATGGGTGAGTTACAACAGTGCTTAAGCGATCTGAAAAGGTTTTAACGGTCACGCGCAGTCTTTCGATGACTCGAAGGAGCAGAAGGAAAGCTGGCAGCTTCCTAAACAGAAAGGCGGCGGCTGGCTCCGCGGCAACGTGCCGTTTCCGACATCTGTCGTTAAAGACGAATCTTTGGGTCGATACCGCGCATGCACGGCAAACGATACTGGATGTTTTAACGTGTTGCGCATGTTCTTCGCGATCTGGTACGACCTGCGACACGAGTTTTTTGACTTCCAGGACGGAGCGTACCTGACTCTGTCCTCGGGCGGCGGTGAGTACAGACCATCCTTGACCCCTGCTTCTCAGCTGACTTGTTGCCCTTTCAGGGCACACTTATCATGGCGACTTCATCTACGGGTGGGAGCGCTCTTTTGCCTCTGTGATCGTGCAAGACAACACAGACTACGTCAATGCGAACGGCATCCTGCCAGTTGGCGGTGAGAAGTCGACAATCAAAAGCACAGAATGTCAAAGACAGGACGAGGAGGGTTTCACACTGTGGAAGCCAGACTGGGACGCAATGCTTGACGCAAATGCAGGTAATGGAACAGTTGAGCTGGGCCATTATGGAAAAGCCCTTACCATTACGGACGGGAAGAGCATGAATGCAACATTCAGCGGGAAGTGGGGAGACGTTGGGAAGGTTGACATCAAAGCCAACTCCAAGACCCCAGCTGCGTTCATGATTGAATCCAAGTCAGAAGGCCAGCCCGCTACTTCGATCTATTCGTTACCTTCGGTCACCGCTTCTAGCGCCTCTACAAGTCACACAGCGTCCCTTGAGTTTTCTGCAGCCACCGCCGGCGCGACCACAACGCACAAAGCTTCGCCAAGTGCTTGTAGCAGACGCAAGGAGATATACGGGCGCCGCCACTAAAGATATCTTGTGGGGAGGTGTTCACAGCTGGGTGAAGATGGTGCAGATGGCAGAGGTGATGTTCGCATGCCAGAAGGCCATGGAAGAGGAACAGGAATGTTGACGCAGCACCCAAGACTCGATGTATCTACAAGTTTTGAAACATATATGCGTTTTGTGATCTGCAAAAGCTTCTCTGCTGCTGTACTATGAGGATGGCGATCAAAGGCAAAAACAATGCACATCGCAAATGGCTGGCCGATGAGCACATACCTCTTCTTCATCTCATCGAAAGCGAGAGCGAATTCCTCCACAAGATACTACGCAAACGTTTTCGTCAAGAGACTGGACAGTTTTCGTATTTGTTGTAGCACGAGACTGTCCATGCAGTGGAACAGAGTGATCCTCATCGTCACCAACGGAAGGATTTTATCGCCAGGACAATGATCACGTCGCGAACCAGAAACAATGTCAAACAGATCAAACAGGCATGGAGTCATGAAGTGAAATATGTGTTTCGATGATGGAAACAGCTTCTTACACCATCAAAACGCTTCCCGTTACTGTCTCTTATCTATTCAACAGGAGACAGCTTTCCCATCCGCATTGAGGTACGAAGCAAGGGTAATCTTGCTTCCACACTTGACAGATTGCGCGAAAGTCTTAGTGTTGATCTGCGCACCGGCCGGGTTCGTGTGCGTGTTGTCGTTAGGGAAGTACGTCTTAGTCTTAGTTGAACCTAGAGCCTGGAACGCAGCGACCGAGTACTTAGTGTGGTCAACGTACTGCACGCCAGCCTTTTGCGCAACCTCTTTGGCCGTGGTGGCAAAGGGCCAGTCAGCCTTGAAGGTGGTGCCTTTCCAGCTGTTTCTTGGGACCATGCCTGAAATGATGGGTGTTGCGTTTTTGGCTTTTACGTCTGTGATCATCTTGCGGAGATACCAGCCGAATGTGTGGACAGTCTCTTTGGCGCCTGTTGATGTGGTCACTACAACAGTTTCTTCGCCGCTGCCGGAGAGAGTGCCGCGGTCTTTGGTGTCAGTTGTTGGATCGGTGTCGTCGTTGTGACCCATCTCGATGATGACAAAGTCGCCAGAATTTGTTGATGCTAGGAGAGATTTCCATTTCCCTTCATTGATGAATGATCGAGTGGATCGGCCGTTCACTGCGAGATTGCTCACGCCGATAGTCAGATAGTTCTTGAGGTAATAACCCCAGCTAGAGTCGAATGTCAGAATTTGAACGTGTTCAGTTGAGCTGTCTTTCGCACCCTTGCAGAACTGATCCTTCAGCGTAGTTTGCTGTTGTGCTGTCAGAGCAAATAAGGACTTTTGGGGCTGCTTTGGCCGCTGCCGGCGCGGCTGAGACCGCAGCGACGACGGTGGTAAGGACTGCGAAAAGCTTCATGGTGAGAATCAAATGATTGTAAAACACGCAACTTCAGTGGTTTCGATGATTTCCGATTACCGAAATATCGATGAGAAGTGTGCACCTGTGCGGTTGCATTTATACGTAGTCTTAACTTTCGGGCGAAAGGGCGCCATACAAGGTCGTGCCTCCGCAATGATAGAATTGTACGAGATACATGAAGCATAGGTTCGGTCAGATACTAGATTGACAATGACACCAGGGGCGAAGTGCAAAGTAGGTGCGGGCACGGTTCGCTCGAGATCAGAAAATCCACCAATCGATGGCTGGGGGAGTGTTTCAAAGGGGGCTATAAATTAAAAGTCGCGATGGGTTCCGCCAAATGGAGGTAGGTGTAAATGCAAAGACCATCAAACATGACAAGCTTTCCTTTACCATATGAATTTTATTGTGCCGACTGCGCTGCAACCGATTCTCCTGTAGAAGGCAACAATGGATGTTGGCCGTTCATGCCTGTCGTTGGTGGAAGCATGTAAGAGATCTAGGTCGATCACTTGTCTTGAGAGGAGATCGCGGTAATACGGTTCATCACTTACCAAATTAAGGACTTGAGTTTAGAAGAGGATATGCCTTCTCCTTCTATACAGTAGAGTGATTAAATATGACTCGAGTGCTCCACAGGATGATTACGTCACGGAATATTGATAACAATGCTTGTGATGTTTAAGCACGGGTCGCTGGGGGCTAGGCATTCAACACCAATCTCCGCTTCAGCTGTACTGATATGTAGATTACAAACTGGCGAGTTCGTCCGTCGCTGCTATCGATGACGGAAGGACCGAAGCTAGTGGCACTGACTTTCCCTCTGACAATGTACCCCAGCTTTACCTCACTCAAGTAGTTATTGAGAATCCTCTTATACAGGATCCCATGACTGGTAAAACTTGGGTAAAAGGATATTTGTGGTTGTACCTCTGCTCTGTCCGGCGAACAATGGAGCTCTGCTACCATCCAATGACCATCAATGCACGCGTGCAAGGCCTCCTACTGACAGTTTTTTCTCAGACTGATTTCGCTACCAAGTAAAACGTACTGAAAATATATCAACAGCTTCTCAATAGAACGAATTCCTCAGCCGCCAGCTTTAGACTACAAAAATCTCAGGATCACAAGAGCTCTATCGAACCCCTCCTTTGCCAGATTTAGCAAACGCATGTCGTAGCAGCTGAGAGTCGTGAGACATGTTGATAAAAGTACCAATTACTGACATGCCCATAAGGAAAAACGCAACAGGGTGCTGATAAGCAATGAATGTTGCTGTCCACGCAAACGTGGCATACAAGGGCCAGAAAACCCTCCACAGCCTGTCTCGTACATCTCGAAACTTGTACATGAAGTGGTCGTGCTCTGAAGGCGACATGAATTCATCCCAACGCTTCCGGGAGAGTTTCATATCGGAATCTTCGGGAAGATTGCTGTGCACGTTGAGCCACGTTACCCAGAAAGGTGCTAACTCTTTCGACCCTAAATCATAGGGCCTTTCGCGTTGTATGAAGTCAACCCATTTGTTCACAGCTGCTATGGCATCCTTGGCGGGGATCTCGAACCATTCATCATGTTTCTTGTTACACGACTTGCAGAAGTAGGGTTGACAGAAATCCGAAAGATATGCTTTGATGAGGACTTCCGTTCGAATGTAGAGGTCCACTGTCTGTTCGTGCAAAATTTTGAGACGGGTAGTTTTGCATGAACTCTTTAGGGACAACAGGCGGGCGCTACTATCTACGGTTCTCCCGATTTTACAGAGATGAGGTCTGCTCACATCTCCCAGAACGTATATTTGACCCCTTCTTTCGCTGTGGGGAAGCGGAGACTTGATGTATTTTCGTAGTTTACTGTGCTTTATCGGAGTGTCTTCCGGGTTGTGATGATGTCTATGACTGGGACCGTCCTTGGAATCTGGTGCATCCGGACTAGGTAGCTCCTCATCAGAACAATACGGTTCCTCACCAGCTGCTCTAGTCGAGAAGGGAGATTCATTTTGCGGTTCTTCAGAAATTCTGGCACTCGGGGTTCTCTCCGCTTCATTGGTCCTGGAGCTTTCTTCGTCGGGTATGCTACTCGTAGAAAATATTGTTGGCACTGCTGGATCCTTGTGGAATGTTGTAGTAAATATATCTCCGGCTTCTACGTCCTGCACTTCAGACGATAGTGTGTCATTGGCTTTGCAATTCGGGTCTCGACAGACAAGCAAATGCTTATCTTGCAAAGCTTTGTACTTGTACTTCCCTTTCCTCGTGCATGAATTCGGAGTACTGGGTTTTGGTCTGAATGTTGCGTCGCCGTCGTTCACAGCTGAACCAGCCATGAGGCCTTGTCCAGGAGCAGATTTGGTTCGCTTCCGAGGGACGGGCCGATCAGCTGAATTCAACGAGCTGTCTTCAGGCTGCTCTCCTTGAAGAGGGTTCGGTGAACTTTGCGCTTTTGCACCCAACATCATTTGGGGACCTTGGGGAGAGCATTTGCGCTTGGATGGGGTTGTGTCCAGAGCTTGTTGGCGTGGAGATGGTCTGGTCGTTGGCGTTATGATGGAGTAAGGTTGAGTCGAGGAGCTTGGTGTCATTTTGGAAGTAGGTATAAAGCTATTCGAGGTTATCCACTATTGATATCGATGTTCTGAGAAACGGAGAGTAGTCAGTGCTGTATAAATATAGCTGGGAAGATCGCGGGATCAGTTCCGGTGCTACTCTAATTCAGCAGGATTTCGTACCATGCATGAAAATGCGACACAAATCCTTCTACAGTCAGCACTCTCTGAACAGGGGTGTACACATGCCTGGTGATGGAAAGGGGCTATGCTGCGAAGCCATGCCCCAAGGCTGAAACGAACCTCATCCATTAAGGCGTGCAACCAACTTGCGAAGGTTCTTGCGTCAAAAAACCCTCTAGCACTTACTTAAAACCGATGTGCACTTAGTAAAGATGTCTAATTGGCCACGAAAGCATCAAGAAGCCAAACCTACTCTTCAACATGAAGTTGACACTGTCGGGAACGAAGTACTATGGCGAGTCCCATCGGTTACGTTCCAAGCCAGCAGGTACGTTCCAAGACAGCAGTTCCGGAGGTGAAAGGGGATAAAGTTCCGGTATAGTTAATGAGTGTCGAGTTTGGTACTGCTGCGTATGTTGGGGGCCAAGGCGCTGTGCCACAAAGCCGCATGTACAGGTATGTAAACACTTGATCTCAACCACAGAACGTGCTCATATCTGTCCAGAAAGATAGCGCCTGCATACTAGCAGTACAAAATGTAATTATAGATGATGTCCAGCCACATTGTAGTTGTCAGTCTTTCCGGGAGCTCGAGGCGACTGCTGCCATCAGTCACGTCGCGCGTAGCATAACATCAACAAGCAAAGTCTGGGGCTTAGCGCAAAGCCTAGCACCTTGAACATCGATTGAAGGCGGCAGGAGCGACTCCGGAGCGACCGAATGTCGCAATCACATGGTTCCGGGCTAGGTCTCGATTTGGGCCGGCGCCTACCGCGAAGAGAAGAAGACGTGGAGAATCCTGGTACTCTATGAACGTAAAAAGGTCTGAGCACTAATTGGAACAAATAGTACAGTACTAGGCCCTTAGCTGGAGCGGTAGTCGAAGGGAAGATAAGGATTCGTGTTTGGTGGTTGTGAAGGATCGCTAAGCGCGTAAGACCGGGACACATGAAACCCAACATCTTCCTCCTGCATCTTGCAGCTCGACAGGGCTCTATTATCCCTAATGTAGATTTGAAGACTCAAATGGGTGTCAGCCAACCTCATACACCCCGTCATGGAGTCACCTGATGTTATGACACAGCCTCCCGTTGATCGAAAACCGGGTAAACACGCCAGCGTCTTCTCTTCGCACACCGTGTTAGGGGAGTCGGCGGGTTGTTTCGATGTCGATTTCAATGTGATATTTGCTCCTAAAGCTCGTCTAGCCAGTGTATCACTAGTTCACTATGTCACCATTGTGGAGATGCCTCTTTGTATCCACGTTCGCCAACAGAACACCGCTATGCAGAGAGGCACTAACACGCGGTATGCGCCAGCAAGGCTCATACGCCTAGAATCGCTCTACTTTTTGAATACGGTAGCATCGCTCCACCGGCTCGTAGCTTTGCTCTTGTACTCATCTTTAACGTTCTCATCGCTCTTCCACTTGCCCAGCAATGCCAGACCCTGTTCGGCCTCTTCAAATGTGATACTGGAAATATCCAGTGTCTTGATAAGATCCGTCTCGTTCTGGCCCTTTACATTGTTGTCAAGGACATAACGGGTAGTGTATGCAGCTTGGAGGTGGGAGGCGCTGTCGGAGTGCTTCTTGGCAAAATCATCGTTGTAGGCGTTCAGATCGGCGTCAACAGCTGGTGTGGTGAAGGCGTCCTTGACGACTTGGGAGACCTCGGCTGGGAGATCGATGGCTTTGCTAACTATGAATCGTTAGCGAACGGAGGTGCAATAAATGCGAGCATAACTTACGAGCTTGGCGGAGACGCACACTCTGCTCATGCGCCTTCGGGTTCTCGGGGTCCAGCTCTCGCGCAGCTTGCAGACATTTCAGGGCAAGCAAGTACTTCTGGCTCCTGAGGTAGACCTCAAATCCGACATTCTGCGCCTCGACGATCTTTGTGCTGAGCTCAAGCATAGGCTTTAAGAACCTCTGAGCAGCCTCCAGGGGTTCCTTGGTCTGCAAGAGCTTCTCGCCCTTGGGATCTGTGTCCTCCTTCTTCTTGTCCTCGTCGTCTGCCTTAGCAGTAGCCTTAGCAGCAGCGGCCGCTTTCCTCTCAGCCTCCTCCTTCTCCCTCTTCTCTCGCTCCTTCTTAGCCTTCTTTTCGGCCTTCTTACGTTCTGTAGGGTCGAGCTTGCTAAGATCCACCTGGTTAGGATTCGCCAACTTGGGGTCATCCGATAGTTGGAGATAGATGTTGATGGCGTTGATAGCTGCTCGTGTGAAGAAGGGGTGGTTGCGCAGGTGATCTTCCCATTTGATCATCTCCATATATGCGCGGATCTGTCCCTTTCGTAGCGAGAAGCTGTGGAAGTCAAACTGATCTTCATGCCAGACATCGAAGATATCTGCTATCGCGGTGAAACGCTTCAAAGCCAACCCCAGATTCTGCTGACGTGCGTACGCCTCGCCATCTTCGAGGAGGTACCACATGCACTGCATGTCATGCAGGTCACCCAGCGGACCGCCAACCGCCTCGTTCCTTGTGAACTTGCTCATTGTTGCCAATGCCTTCTCGTTCTCGTCGGCGCGCAACTGGTACTTAGCGCACTTTGTGTTGATGTATCGGTCGCGCTCGTCAAGCTCGCGTGCGTGGTTGATCGTCTCCGCGGCCTTCGTCACGTCGCCGGCATGCTTCTGGATGCGTGCCTTCGTCTGATGGTAATCAACAGACTTAGGATCCATCTCAATGAGTCGTTCAATGTACTCATCAGCCTTCTTGAGGTCACGACTCAGGACGTAGTTGTAGTGCTGCGCCAGGAAATAGAGCACAGACTGTTCGAAACGGTCTGTGTTGTCCCCATTTGTCTCCTTGGTAGCAGAACCGTTCGCCTTCTTCTCCGACTCGTATCCAAGAACCAGCTCTTCAATAATGGCCTTCTTCTCGGCATTGGCGTACAATGCTTTGATATTGGGGAACGTTGAGGGAACACCCTTGTTCAATTTCCAGCGGAGGTATGAGTCTGCAGACGCTTTGAAGGCGTCACCGGACAGGAAGTCCAGAGGCACGCGCCTGCTCGCATCGTTGCGGTTGTTTTTGTCGGCATACGACTGGTAGAGCTCGGACAGCTTCTCGATGTCTGCCTCGTTTTCGCGGCTCAGACCAAGCGCCTTCTCGAGTCCATCGAAGTATGCACGATACTCGCTGTTCCTGTCCAGCAACTTCCGATATGCCTGCTCGGCTTCCTCGTTGCGTCCGAGATCCAGCAAATATTTCGCCCTCAGCTCATACGCAGATGTGCGGTCCAAATTGCTCTTGATGATCTCGTCCAGATGCGTAAGTGCGCGCTCGGTATCTCCTGATTCGGCAATGATCGTGTTCTTGTAGAGAACAGCTTCGGAGTGCTCGATGTCGCCTTTCGGCGGTGGCTGCTTCAGCGTCTCTTCGTAGGTTTTCAGGATGTTCTCTGCTTCTGTCAGATTGCCTGCCAAGTGGAAGGCCACGGCCAAAGCAGTCCAGTTCTGTCGCAATTGAGGGCGTTCCTGCATCATCTTTCGCCTGCTCTCGATGTAGCCGTCAAAGTCGCGGATCTGGCATTGGAGGAGGGCGAGGTCGCGCGAAATGTTCAATGAGCCAGGTTCTATCCGTAGCGCGAACTTGTATGCCTTGATCGCCTCCTCGTAGTTCTTGACTGATCGCCACAATAGCCCATAAACGTGCCAGCAGATGTGCGACTTCATGTCGTTCCTCAGAGCGTCTTTGCAGAGTGCGAACGCTTCGTCGCCGTGGCCTTGCGAATTCAGAATGAGTGCCTTCATGGCCTGCGTATCGCCATGGGAGGGGTGCTTCTTGAGAATCTGGTCGGCGGCTTTGAGGCCTGGCGGGGTCAGCAGTGCACGCTGGCGCTGTTGTGTATCGACGCACCCTTCTTATATTGTTTGCCCTCATAGTATTTGACAACGGAGCGAAAGAGCGTCTGCTCCTTGCTGGGCAATGGCTGCGGCATGGTGGTGGTGGTTGGTGGTTAGGGTAATGTGGACGTTTCGACAAATCGCACACGAACGTTTCGTTCGAAATCAGATCGATCGAATGGGTGCGATAGCAGGGGCGCAATCGGTAAATGACGGTGGCAATGCAAGATCAACAAGAAATCATTGCGCCATGGACTTAAGACAATAGGAAAGTGACTGCGTTGAGTCGTGAGGTACGTTACGTCGAAATTCAAGCTCCCCGCTGATGTCCGCAGTAGCGCCCGCGCTCGTAGCACGTGCCTGAGACATTCACTCCACATCACGGAACACGCTCCGAACAGTGAACCGCTTCATCGAGTTCAAGAAGGTGCGCACTTAGTTGATTGAAATGACGCATCAGTTCATATTTAACAGGGGTAACTTCATCTTGATCGTACTGCGTAGTATGTATATAGGTCGTACATGACATGCAACTCGTGCTTTCACTTTGAAGTACGGCCTGACCTACGCCGCCCATCTGGCTCTTGTCTCTTGACCTCCTCCTTGACATTCGTATCTTTGATGTTCTTTGCTGGTGCGCCAGTAGCTACTATTGATGCAGCCTTTTTCGTGGTCGCTTTCTTCGGCGCCGCACTAATCTTCTGCTTTTTAGGAGCAGGTGCTTCCTCAACGCCTTCATCAGACTCGTCATTGACCTCGTAATCAATCTGCTTTTGCCCTCGCCTCGGCCTGTCTGCGGATGCCGATGGTGCAGCTTCTCTACCATCCTCAACCTTATCCACTTTGATCTTCCTCTTTGCGCTTTTCTTCGGTTTGACTTCCGTCTCAGCCTCTTCGCTGTTGTCATCAGCAGACTCAGACACATCACCAGCTACAGCTGCGGTCTTCTTCTGCACACTCTTTACGACTGCAGATGTGCGCCCGCCAACCGTCAAGAATGTGATCTTTGCGCCATTCGGTAGCTTGCCACCAGTCTTCTTGCCCTTATCCCACCGGTACTTCATTAGCCAGTCCTTCGGAAATTTGTCTGACTCCGCGAGTGCGTCCACCGCTGTATCGCACACGTACATGATTGCATCATGGAGCCTCTTAATTTGTTCGTCGCTGAAGGTGTTGCTGTACTGCTCCGGATGTAGCTTCGCCTGGTACATTATTTCGTCGGCAACCCAATTTCCAATCCCAGATATGTTCGCCTGGTTCAGCAGCAGCGCCTTGACTGGTACTTTCTTGCGTCCCAGTAGCTGCGTGAGCCACTCCACGGTGAGCACGTCCTTGTCGATGACTGGATCCGGCCCGTTCTCCTTCAATGGCGAAACTTTCCTCATCTCGTCCGCTTCAGCGTCAATCAGCCTACACCTCCCTATCCTTCGGGAATCTACAAAAGCGACCTCGCATTTTGGTTCCCCCTTCAAGTCCAGCACAAACTTCCAGAACCGCGGTGGCCAGGCTGTCTCTTCTTTCTTCGGTCTGTAGTACGCGCTTGTATCATCGTTGCTAAACTTGATCCACCCAGTCATACCCAAATGCATGAGCGGGTGTGGTCTTGATTCCATGACGAGCCAAAAGTATTTCCCTTGCTGGCGCGCGTCGAGCACCTTCTTGCCGGTCATGGCGGTTTTGAAAGCGCTTGCTGAAGTGCCGACTTTGCCGAAGAGAAGATCATCTTCTTCTGCACGAACTGATGCAATCGTGCGACCCACAAGGTGCTTCCTGAGATAGTGCACTACCCGTGATACTTCTGCGATCTATGGTCATTAGCCACTGATTGTTTATGAACATCTTCGAGCTTACCTCAGGCATTGTGACTGCGACGATCGAAAAGTGAGATCAATGTACAATGTTGCAAGTACAGGATATTTCGAGCCAGGCGAATGAAAACGGAGGGCTGAGGGTCAAATTTGGTGATTGATGTGTGGAAAAGGAGCAATGACGACTTGAATCTCCAAGCTACGCGTCGTCCCGGCGCGTCCTCACGAGACCAGCCGCACGACGTCATTGGTCAATTCGACATCCACATCCATCACATCCAACAGCAGCAATGTCGTCTAGAGCGCGCCATGTGCTCATCACAGGCGGCAGCCGAGGCATCGGTCTGGCCATCGCTCAGGCCTTCGCAAAGCGTGCATACCGCTGCACGTTAGTCTCGCGCTCAAAAGAGAATCTCGAGAGCGCGATAGCTACTCTCGAACCATCATCAGCACCGCACCGCTATCTTGCAGGATCCATCTCAGCGCCAGACTTCTGGTCAACTACATACTTCCAAGAACAGGGCCTTGGTAAGGGTGAAGATGCGTCGAAGATTGATGTATTAGTGAATTGCGCGGGGATCACGCAGGCAAGACTTTTCACAACCACGCCTGCAGAAGATATCCAGAACATCATCGATACTAATCTTACTGCGCTTATGCTTGGTACCCGGTTCTTGCTGCGTAACAAGTATCTGTACACGACTAGCAGATCTCGTTCAGAAGCCGATCTAGATTTCACGCCTTCTATCGTTAACGTGTCCAGCCTGCTTGGCTTAAGTGGCGGCTACGGTGCGGTCGCGTACGCTGCGAGTAAAGCAGGAGTGTTGGGATTCACGAGGGCACTGGCAGCGGAGTATGTAGGACATGGGGTGAGGGTGAATGCGATCGTGCCGGGTTATGTGGAGAGTGACATGACAAAAGGCGTGTTGAGGCGTCCATCCCTTGTGAACAAGAGCTGACGATACCAGACTTGAATGCATCACAGCTCAAGGACAGGATACCACTCAGGCGGTTCGGCAAACCAGAAGAGATTGCAAACGCAGCATTGTTTCTCGCAGAGAATCAATACGCGCATAACTGCGTATTGAATCTGGATGGTGGACTATCTGCGGTATGAAGCTGTGCGCCAGGTACACACTGAAGCTCAACTTAAGCTGTTGATCCCTTTCCAATATCTATATAAGAGAGCAAAAGCAGACATATTGAGGTATACCCATTCCAAAACGCCGCCAAACTTGCGCCTATGCTGATATAATACAGAGGGTATCCAGAGGATGGGCGCATCGATACGTGTGGATCGTGGGAAACATGGAAGGTCGCGACGGCGCTGTCCACGAAGTTTGCGTAAGGCGGAGAGACAAGCAAGATAGCCGTTCTCGCAACAGTTCAGTCGAGCTCAATCACACCGTCGTCCTTCTCGTCTGAAATCACCAAGATGTCATCAGTGTCCATGACCCGCTTGCCTTCCATAACTTTGCCCTTCTTTCTGACAAGATCATCTTCAAGACTAGCCTCATCGGCCGTTCGCTTGAGACCAATACCTGTTCCACTTGCGGTGCCATTCGCGGTGCCATTCGCATTTGCGTGACTGTGCCCGTTGGTTGCAGGGGCTGCGATAGGCACTGTAATCTTGGGTCGGGTTGCGATCTTCAGATCTTCGAGCAGGTCGATGGGCCTATCCGAAGATGGTAGCTCCTTTGCAACAATCGTAAGCTGTACGTTGACCTTTTTGTCCTCGTCCGCGTCGTCTATAATAGTCACTGAGCTGTCCGTCACAAGGCCGAGCTCGCTGAACGTCTTCTCCAGGTGTGCGTCCTCGTCAGCATCATAGAGGAGATCGCCATCCTTGGTCACGCTGAATTCTTCGCCATAGCCCAGCTGTGTCTTGAGCACATCTTCGACAAGGTCGTTGAGCTTGGCACGTCCAATGTCGACAGTCAGGGTGACATGGGTGACACTACAGGTCGGGCATTCTGGGTTGGGTGCACTGAGCATCTCTGGAGCAAGCATTCGATCAGTGCCTCGTCTGAGGAAGACTGATTTGGCCTGTCGCTTCAGCTGTTCGGGATCTGTATATCGCAAAACTTTGAATGCTTGGAGGACGCAGAGACCTGCGGTCATGGCATTGGTGGTGGCAATGGCAGGAATGATGTTGCCAGCCATTTCTGCGGGAACTTGTCAGTAGTATTCTCCATAATGTGCGGCTTCACCTACGCTTGATATCGAACTTCGAACGCATTTCGATGCCAAAGATGGCTGCTCGAAGGTTGGCGCTCGCGACCACGAAGTCCAGAGTGTCTGCATCATCTTTGTCGAAGCTCAGGACGGGAACTGAATTTCCGACCTCGGTCTGCGCACGCTCTGTTTCCAGACGCTTGCTCAGCCTGTTGAGACTGTCTACGAAGACTGCAAAGTTCTCTACAACGCCCCATGTCTTTTGGTCATCTGACAGCAGGGTCTGCGCGGGGACCTTGGCTTCTTCTGACAGCTTGTCGAAATTCAATGCGACTGGCGCTCTCTTGCCTTTCCACATGTCTTCCATACTTAGCAGCCGTTCGATGTCGTCTTTGAAAACCATCTCAAAGACGGCACGTGAGAAATCCTGCGAGCCCATCTGCTCTCGCACACGCTTCAGCTTTGTCGCTTCCTCACGCAGCTTCGCGATCTCGTCCGCATCATTTCCCTCCTTGTCCAAGCTCTGGTCTAGCTCTGGCGAATCGTCTTCGGAGATGCCAAACAGCTCGGCGAACAGGTATGATTTCCCCCACACTATACAGTGGATGAGCTGGGACGGTGTACTTCGAATCGTGCACGTGGCAAAGACTTTCGGCGTCGGCTTCGGCACGCAATCGTAGCACTCTGTGAGGCTCTTCTTGATGACTTGTACATTGCCGTTGAAGCCAGTGGTGCCACTCTCTATAAGCGGCACGTTGGCTGCCAGACACATCTTATTGACATGTCGGCGCGCATCGATGTTGTCGAGAGCGTTGAAGATGATGTTAAAACGCTGGAACCATGCGACGTTGAACTGTGGGTCCTTGATGTTGTCGTGGTAGGCTTCGATCGTGACGTTGGGATTGAACTTGTGCGCCGACTCTTTGGCAACCTGCTGTAGTGTCAGCGCATGCGCTCTCGCCCCCCTATAAGCCTCAATATGCACATACCAGCGCCTTCGACTTCTTGATGTGCTCGTTGCGAAACAGAAACTGGCGGTTGAGGTTGCTGAGGTCGATGGTGTCCAGGTCGACAATGTGAATTTCGCCGAAGCCGGTGAGAACAAGGTTCTTGAGCAGCTCGCAGCCGATGCCGCCAGCTCCTACCATGAGGACGCGTGACTGGCTCTTGTCAGTGACTCGATGTTGTGTTCTGCGTGTCTCAGTCGCACCTTCTTGACTAGGCCATGGAGCGTGCCGCCGAGGCTCTGTTGCGCAAACCTGTCGCGTGCCATTGCAGTAACGGGGTTGGGTGGCGAGTTTAGTGTAGAAGTGCAGGTTGCCACGGCATGCGCGAGGAGGTAAGAGCCGCCGGGCGCGGATAATTGAAGATCTCAAGGTGAGAGGCCCGACGTCAGTCTGTAGCGCTGATCCACCCCCGGTCGCTAGAGCCTCAACGCTAGTGGCTACGCGAAGCTCTAACGCGCGCGAGTGAAACTCCAGCTCACCAAGTCACATGTTCAACATCAGAATCTGGAGGTGACCGACGATTAATCTTCATCGGGTTCACAAGAGCTGTAAGGAGAGGTTTTTACAAGTCATCCTTTCCTTCATTGTATCAACTTCGGTTCCTGGCGCAAACCAGTTCTAGAAAGCAGCGTCAAAGATCGCGATGTCGGACGACGAGGTTGACCATGAACTACTGGACTTGTTACGGAAGCGATTCGGAATAGGTGTCCAGGACAACGGGCCGCCAGAGACAAAGGTGCTCGAAAGTGCCGAGACCATTTACGACAACAGCACCGACGTGGCAATAGACATGCGCTCGACCAAAGTAGCCGCTCAGTTGGTTCTTGACGAGATGGAAAAACGGGAATACAGTACTAAAACTTGGTCAGCCCATGAGCTGCACCCCAAATCTAAGGATGAAAGCACTGTCAACTTCATCTTCACCATGGATCTCTTGAACTTCAGCTTTTGGAGTGAGAAGAGCGAAGATGAGAGATTCGCCGTCGAGTACAAAGACAAGAGGTGGACGGGCTATTGGGGCTTGGTCGCTGTGCTACAGAGAGCATTGGATGAGGATATTCCAATAACTTCACCTGAGTTCTGGATCGACGAGGAAACTTGCACAGACGAGGTACTCAAGAATGCGTTCCGCTCGGTGAATGATGAGCAGGCACCGATGCTCGACCAGCGCATTAGGTGTCTCAGAGAGGCAGGCAGGGTACTAGACGAGGAATTCGATGGCAGCGTCGTGACACTCATCGAAGACGCCAAAAACTCAGCAGCTGGGCTGGTCAATCTTCTTGCCGAGAAGTTCACATGCTTTGCGGACGAAGGCACATTTGAGCGCAAAAAGGTCCGGTTTCTCAAGCGTGCACAGATCTTTGTGGCTGATCTCTGGGCCGCTTTTGACGGCGAGGGCTATGGAGAGTTCAACGACATTGACAAGATCACTATGTTTGCAGACTACCGAGTTCCACAAATACTGCACTCTCTCGGGGTTATGTGGTTTTGCCCTTCGCTTGAAGCCAAAGTCCGGCGCCTCGAAGTTATGGAGAGTGGGCACACGTGGGAGATGCAGATTCGAGGTAAGTGAGCTCTTCACTGCTTACAACGATTTCGTAGAAAACTTACTTGGAAACAGGGTGCAGCATATGGGCAGTGGATTTGCTTCGGCGGGAGATATTGAAGATCAAGCCTGAAGCGGAAGTCAATGCGATACTCATCGACTTTTTCTTATACGATTTGGCTAAGGAGAGAGAAAAGGAAGGCGTTGAATCGATACCCCACCACAGAACAAGGAGTATATGGTATTGAGGCATCAATAAATTCGCAATTTCCATAAGCAAACATGTGAGGCTCATCAACAATATCGACCGACTTTGCTACATCTGCTTGCATAACCGGGGCTTACAAGATGACTAGTATCACAGATTTGCAGAGGAGGACTAGAAATGTAACGACGTTATGTTATAGCTCCATGGCCAACGCACTTGTTCCTGTGGTACTATGAGAAGATGAGGTGACGTCACCTGCTCGCTTCCCCAACATGATGCACATTGGGCGTGTATCTCTACAGGCAACGAACCCAAAACACGTTCTTCCTAGACCGTTCGGCGAACAAAATTTTATTTCACTGATTCCACACGTACACTGAAGGTTGCTCAGGATCATATATCATAAGCTTGCAGATTTGTCGGCGCCCCAGTCCAGCCTTCAGCGACTTCTCTATTCACAGAGTCAGACTACGCCACATGCCAAGTCCTTGGCACACTGTCGCAGCGACTGTACTCTTTGGACACTGCATGCTATTGCTGACATATTCCCCATAGCGTTCCGGTCCGATTTGCTCACCGATCTTCTCCTCACCCGTTCAAACCGCTGTGGCGCACATCTGAGCTCAGGTTTTAGAATATGGATTACTGACCTGGCTAGCAAAAGATCAGTCGGTTTCTTTGGAAATGCAAGAAGTACGACACATACCGCTTTAACGAAGGTTTAGCTCCACGCGAGCTCTCCGGTTTGCAACACGCGCTGTGCTACCATCTCCCAGCATTCCGGGACAATCCCAGAATGTAAATCTCCGTGTTGAGGGGACCACAGCAGCTGCCAAGTTTTGATTGACAAGAGAATATCCTCCTTTTGGTGCGCAAATACGCCACTGAGGCACGCGTACGACTGTCCCCTCAATGTCAGTGTCTCCGAACAGAAGTGGCCATCGGTGACTCTCAGCCTGATCACCTCTGACAAAGACGCTTGAAGAACTCTTTAAAAGAGCTTCCTAAAATACCAGTTGAGCATGCAGGTATGGGTTCGCTAATTGGCGACTTTTTCGGCCTTAGGGGGAGCCGTTCGTTGCATTTGGTGAGATATATACTGCTGTGCCCTGCCGCCTGATAGTCTGGATTACAGAGAGGTTTCACAAGCGAGTGTTACTGGAGGGCTGTGAGAAACGCTCTGACCTGCATGTTTGTAGACCTAGCTAAGTCTGGACCTTCGGCAGACTGTGCGGGCGGACATCCATTGCTTCGGGATCGGCACGTTCTACTGGTTCTCTTGCGAAGCCACACTCCCATAGTGGGCTTGAAGCTGCGAGGTTAGGGCTTTGCAAATATCCAATTCCCCATCATTCTTGTCCAGCTGTCGGTCCTTCCTGTCTCTTCGATATCTTCAGTCATGCGGCTCTTTCCCCTCCTCGTATTCACAGCTGTGACAGCCGCTCAGCAGGATCCTATCCAAGACTATTGCCGACGACATCAGCACCAAACTTGTGTGATAGACGACAAAATTTACATCGATGGCGGAAAAGTCCATTATGGTGGGTTTGTGGAGAACGGAAGCATCCCGCAGCAAAGTAAGCCTGCGACAGCTGAGCATTTGCACATCGCTCACAAGTAGACCCTCGACTTTTATGGGGGAATACTCTAGCCACCGATACGGATACCGAATTTCCCCAGTTGTTCAAGAACTTATCAAAGGTAACGTTTCCATAGTTAACAAAGCTCGATTAGTGACTAAGACCAGATCAGGAGTCTGAAGTTCCTTCCGTGAGCGGCGGTGTTCTATGGCCCGACATAACAAACAAGTTATTCTATCTCTTTGGTGGGGAATATTACGACGTGTCACAGGTGCAGCAGTTCACCAGCCTTTGGTTCTTTGACATTCTCTACAACACCTGGAACCGCACAACTTCCTCTGCGGCTCAAACCGGCATCTCATGGCCAGCATTCGGGTCAGGTACAGTAACGGAAGAAGGAACTGCATACTACTATGGAGGCTATCTGAGCAATAAAACCACACCCAAATGGAGTGGAAACCCCTTGATGCTATCCTCGCTGATATCATACAACATGGACACTCACATCTGGTCTAATCACACATATGACAACATTGCACGAGCTGAGGGAATACTGAAATATTTCCCGGCCTCAGCATCGGGAATGTTGTTGTATTTTGGAGGGGTCGAGACTGGAAGTGATGGCAGAGTGCGATATGTGAGTCGTCATATCATCATCTAGCCCGCTGTGCTAACCTTCCCAGGTGAACATGAGCGTAAGATACACAATACCACTGCTGATGTCATCTGCTCATAGACAGTTAGAGTATCAGGATATACGACATAAATGAGAACAAGTGGTTCACACAGATCGCGACTGGATATGTACCTTCTCCAAGGCGTGGGATGTGTGCTGGTCTGGCTTGGGCAGCTGACCACTCCTCGTTCAACATGTAGGTGATTGGTTGGAGCAAATGTGCTGTCCGCACTGACATTCACAAGTTACGTTCAGGGAGGCATTGGTGAAGACGGAGCTACATTTGGAGAGACGTACATTTTGACAATACCGTCCTTTCAATGGACACTGGTAAATCACCCAGTGGACACTTGCAGCTACAAAATACTTACACTTCTAGATCTATCCAGAACCGAGTCGTGTTCCAAACACAGCAACGGGAAAAGGTTGGTCGTCCTGCAACGTGGTGCGAGGAATGTCACAGATGATCGTTCTTGGCGGTTATTTCGCCAACAATTCGTTCGTGGATTGCGATGTGCCTGATCACAATGGACAACATGGTCTTTTGCTTGGACAAGAGAGCGCAGAAGTCAAGCGGCCGCACACTCAATGGTGGTGGCGGCTCATGCCCGAATTCAATGGGTACCGGGTCCCCGACAAGCTTGTCTCGATGGTCGGTGGCGAGTATGTTCTCACTGGTGTCAGCCCAAAAGAATGGAACTAATGGCTTTATAGTACCGATGGGCATGCCACAAGGACAACACCAGTACAAGGCTGGGAAACCCCTCAGCTCTCGGGATACTTCCTGGGCATGAAGCCGGCTGCGTCTCGAACAGCCACAAGGCTGATTCCGGCCACAGCAACGGTAACAAACCAGTCAAAATCTAGCGGTACAAACACTGGTGCTATTGCCGGCGGAACTATTGGGGGCATAGTCGCGCTTGCCAGCATAATCGCCATCGTTCTCTACTGGCTCCGTTACAAGCGTCGCCAGCAAAATAAACGCAACGCACCTGAACTTGACCAAAACCACCAAAGAGCGGAACTCGATGGCCCTGCTGTATGCGAGAAGCCCGTGACAGATTTCAATGTTCTGCACGGTGGCACCGTGCCTTGTTCCATGACTTCGACACCGTCTCAAGTCTCGCCACCACTTGTGCCAGCATCCTGGCGTCAGAACTCTCCTTGCGCTGAGCTACCGGAGTCCACGATTTCAGCTAGTGTCGAGCTTTCCGATGTCAGAAGTCCCACCACCGGTGAACCTCCAAACTTCACGGGCCCAGTTCTTCGTCATGATGGCACCTGATTTAGCATTGCAGAAGCCGGTCACACTCGCCTGTTCATCAAATATACCAGTCTTGGACGCTACATAAACTAAGACCTAGAAGAAATAACGAAATGAGGAGGCGAACAGTGATCGGGCTATCTAGCAATTCTCATCTCCTCGTTCGTTCTGCACAGCGCTTCAATCAACGGTTTAGCCGTTTTGTTGAAATGCAGGCAAGATTGATAGCGGAAGGGCGCCAGCCGAAGTACAGTAGCCGAAGGGTAATAACCGAATCGCTATCGCGATGAGTCAAGATGAAGGGTATATACACAAACTGTTGATGATTATAAAAAATATTGAATTTCTTTTGATTGTGTACAGTACTGATAGTTCTGTGTTGGTGGTGCCTTACCACTGCTAAATAGTTCTATTGTTGTCACTTGCCGACATAGATTCGAAGTCTTGAAGCAGAAGAACATCTTGAACGTTGTTAGATCAACATTTCCAGCAAGAGGCTTTCGCGTTCACAGAGTCTCGTGATATCAACCAAGTTTTACATCGCCTGAGATTCCTTGCCTCTGCTCAGCAGTCAAATCAATGCCGAAAAATTCTTTCAGAGCGTCCACACGCTCATCTTCTGTAGCACATTCCTTCACGACCTCCCGAGAACTGCCAATAGTCTTTCTTATGGTATCCTTAAAGAGAGTGGTATTCCCAACGATTTTCTCTTGCGCCTCATCCATTATCATTGTCGTGCTTGTGACATATTTGGTGAAGAAGGATTTCCCATTAGTGGATGTATACCACGACATGATCTCGTAATCCTGAGGCAGGAACTCCGTCTCCGTGAAGCAGTAAGTCGGCACCCAGACGTCCTCTTCGTCTCCTGCCGGATCATAGCAAACATCGTAGCACCATAGCTTGTTAGAATGATCCCCATACGACTCTGCAATAGCGCGAGACTGTAGTCGTATATTGCGTGGCGCAATGCTGGTCGTTTCAAACCCGTCTTGCAGCGGATAGGGCAAGTTAGGACCCATGCTGCCCATGCCTACATCAACGACAAACCACTGATCGTCAAATCGAACAAGGTTGAGCATGTGATTCCACCCGTCGTATGTCGCAGCCTGGTTGCGCCGAACCTCTGGATAAGGACTCATGGCTCGCGACACGCGGCCTCCACAGTTGCGAACTTCAAAGCCAAGGGAACGGAGAACGGTTCCGAAGAAGGTATTGTTCTCCATACATCTTCCACCACGCCGGTTGGTTACAATCTTCGTGTAAAGGTCTGCCGGGTCAAGAGTAATGATCTTGCGTGCGGAGTAGTGTAGTTCCAAGTTCTCGAAAGGCACATTGCAAACATGATGCCTGGTCAAAGCCTGCAGAAATGGAAGCCCATGCTGCTTAGTTATGGAGTAAGATTTGTTGGACAGTAAAGGCGAGTCGAGGTATTTTTGTGGAAGCTGAATACGAGCAAAGTAATCGTGCAACTGGGTCACGCTATAGCGTGGGCGATCCTCGTCGCTGAGCGGTAGCTGGGTGAGGGAGGTGGGTAAAGAAGCACTCGTCATGTTCGGCAAGTATGCAGGATTACTTGTGGTGGCTGGGACACAGCAGGAGGCGCAAGATACAATGCGAGAGCTTTTATAAACCCTATCAGACGACGTATGTGTATGTAAAACGTCTCTTGCTGACCACCATTGCGCAGTTCCGCTGCGATGGAGATGAGCAATCGGCATCGAAGGGAACAAAAGGTGGGGCAGCGGAAAGGCGGGGGAAGCAATCCGATGTCCAGGCTCGCCGATGACGGTCTAGCGCGGTCATCTTGCATTCGCCACGATCACCAGCGCCTACCCACAAGCCTGTAAAAGTCCGAGATGTACCCCCCAGTCTAGACGAATGATACTACGAATCTGTACAGAACGTTCAGCCACGGAGTATATATACGGTAAGGTGGCCCTTATCGTTGCGATGATGAACCAGTTCACGCAGCAGAATTGGAGTTATCAGCACAATCAAAGGTCCTGGCAATGAACCCAGATGCGAATGCGTCCCGGATCGAAACAGCAACAGAATACCTATACGATAGTTGTTAGCTTGGAATTCTGACCGGGGCTGTTTATACAACTTACGTTCCACCAACGATCATGTACAGGCCAAGAAGACAGATGAGTGCGTGGAATCCGAACCTCGCTTTCTGTCCTAGTGTCCCAGATCTGTAAGCTCTGAAATCATACATCCACAACAGCGTCGGATATACGAGGCTGAACGGCGCGAAGCACAGCGAGCCGGCCAGTCCGAGCAAAAAGTTCAGGATGGGAACGGATTGCGCGATGACGAACCCAAGTATGCCGAGGATTACATTGATGCCGAGCCATGTCGACCAGTGAATGGCAGTGTTCGCCTGTAGGTGCTTTGAATCTCGGAGCAACCGGACGAAAACGTATTTTGCCGCGACATGTTGGTAGATACCGACACCTATGATTAGCCCAGGCAACAAGAAACCGTAGGATATTTTCTTGAACAGGGGACCGGCAGAATCGAGCGCTGGAACCGAGAGCCAGACGCCACAGTATCGGTATATGACCATGGAGAAGACGACATACAAAATACCAACAAGGACACCAGCCCAAAGGACTGCTTTGCGATACTCTCTGGGGTTGCGCATCTCCGAGATAACAGGAAGAAACATCGAGGAGCCACTTGCAGCGATGAAAAGGTTGGCTGTTGATACCATGCCGACGACAAAAGTTGGGTACGCGATAGCTACGAAGCCAAGATCAAATTCACCACTCGGTGGCGCCGCAGCAGGACGGTCTTGACGCGCAACAGCGACGGTGAAAATGAAGATCGCGGCGACAAAGGTGAAGAAGCCGAACCAGGTCAGCCAACCAAGTCGAGAAAATGTGCGGATAGAGGAGCATATTGTGATCATGATCGCAGACACGAGAGCAAACACTACGGTGCAAGTTCCATGTTCCGACAACGCATTCAAGGCAGTTGAAGTGGACACAATGCCTCCGGCTGAGATCAGAATCTGGGCGACGATGATCTGAATCCCAACCAGTTCGCGGCCGACGCGTCCCCAGAGAAAGCCCATCATGTCAGCCAGCACTGCACTCAGAGTCAGTGTTGGTAGTAGTAAAAGCTAAGAACAAGGGCTCACTGTGGCATTCTGGATGATTGTTACGGAAGACGCCCAAGAGGACGGCGGTATCTTGCACGATGCAGTCAGTATATGCCTTGAAGTTCTCAGTATAGTGGAAAGTATGACATACACGTATTCAGAGCGACCCATGCTGCAAGAGACAGACCCCCGCCTACTGCTCCGAGTGTAGCAATGGCGTTTGGAGTACTCAGGATGCTCATTGCGAAGTTGATCTTCAGGAAGACCACAACGGCTCGCTGCCAGCTGACAGTCCTGAACTCAACGCCATCAACATTCCTCTGGAATATTTCGAGTGCTTCAGGGTCTTCGACCTTCATCGTCTCCACCTCGCCTGTGGTAGAGTCGGGTATGTTCTTGATCTCATGCGCATGGCTTTGGTGCTTCGAAACACCCGCAAAGGTTTGAGGCGTCATTTTTGTGGTTTAACTATAAGTATAGCTCGTGGAGCTCACAATGCGGTTGATCTAATGCAGATACAAACATATATATACAAACGACGATCCGGCCTTCACGATATCCGGTGGCTTAGATACGAAGTGGGGCGTCGGGTATCATCAGGGATAACATCCCGCATAAACACTAGTCCAGTTGATACGCCTCGCCTTCGCTGATAAGCGGAAATGGGTTTTCTGGGATTAATCAGGACGTGTTTCCGCCAAGGTTCTATTGGAGCCACAAATTGCAAAACTCCAAGGGCGTACTGTCTCCAGCCCCAGTAGCGATCAAACAATGCACAGCCCTGTTCCAAGCATCGTGATCACCACACTCCTGCACGTGAATTTGTAGGCTCCAAGCTTCGATCTTGATTACATGTGGTTAGCCGCGCGTCTAATTCTGATGCCGCTCACCAACGCTCTAGAAATTGTGTAGATGCATCACCTACGCATGTGTCGTTAGTAACATGTTGATTCGCCACTACGCAGGTCTCTGACTGGACTAGTGTGAATAATGAGGTCTTATCTCAGAACACCGTATTCATGATAAGGGTCGATACTCATTAGGATCCGGGTTGTTTGTAGTGTACTATATCTGATAGTGGTATCCGAGTGTGACATAGTCGTCTTCGAAGATGAGGCAGTAATAAATTCCGCATTCGAAATCCGCACTTATATCGAGAGCATATCATAACAGATACATAAGTGCTCGTACTCTCACAAAGACCTAACAGTAGCCCTGGGAAATCTGCATCATTAACCTTTATCCACCTGCTTCATCGATTAAGACAGTTCTACTACTCTATAGCCTCTCTCATTCGAGACACTGCAGTTCGCACGTCCCCTTCGACATCATGGAACCACAACCAGTCAAAACGACTGTTTTGTAGCAAAGGAAGGATTTTTTGCATGTCGCGTCCTGCTGCTTCATGCTGAAAAAAGATCATACGGCCCACTTCCGCAGCCTGCTCGAGCTGTTTCTGCGCCCTCGGTCGTCGCACCGAGTCGTATGCATTCAAAGCTGCTTGAACGGATAGTGACGGACTGGTATCGCTGGCGTGAGCTTGGGTAAGTTCTGAAAGCACGCTGGCAAGTACCAGTGCATCTTCCACGCCCTGAGCAGCACCAGCCGCCTGGAAAGGCAGAGAAGCATGGGCACTGTCGCCCAAGATGACCACACGCTTGCAATAATATGTCGAGGTTTGCAGGTGGTGAAAGAATCCCCACTTGATCGGTTTCGCCTTTGCGAGAAGCCGGCGAAGGCGGTCGTCTACGCCAGGGCCTGCGAAATCAGCCATCATGGCGTCGTGTGTGACCTGTTCCGTGACGGCTTTATGGAGCATCCAGGGGCTGTCATTAGCTGCGCAAAGAAGGAAATTGAACTCCTGCGGCTCTTGGTCAATAAACATCTTTTCAAGGTACGCCAACTTACCTCTCCACCCGAGATCCGATAAGTGACAGCACTGCGTTGGTAGCCAAAATAGAACTTGGCAACGTCTGTGAGATTTCCAAGAATAGCTTCGGCCTCGTGCATGGGGATGACGCCTCTGTAGCAGTAGGCGCCTGCATATACCGGTTCCACCTGGCTGGGAAATGTAGATTTCAACACATACTCTCGCACCATGCTCTTGATTCCATCTGCCCCAGCAAGGACGCTGGCACAGGCAACTTCGCCGTCAGTAAAACGAAGTGTAACTTTATCTGTGTGCTGTTCAATATTAGTCAAACGTTTGTTAAACTTCACACTCTGTAGTGGTATGAAACTGGTCATATTGTCAAGCAGCGTCTTTCTGTGGGCCTAACTCTGTTCAGCGGCGGTAGAACATTATATATGAAGTTATTGGATACGCACCGATTTGCGATTGAAGTCAGGATGGCCCCAAGCCGACTTGCCATACCACGGTTGGTCCAGGCCTGAGTCTTGGTCAGCAAGAATCGCGCACAGTGGTTGTAGGCGTGGGACATTGATAGTAAAGACATACCAAGGCCTTCTTCGAGAAGAAGACCCTCGAAGAAGACGTGCTGCGCATCTGCCGGTTTGTTTCCGACACATATCTTCTCATATCTGGGGCGGAAGCCAGGCTCGATGAGATCCATCGCCTGCAGGCCGTTTGGAGCGAAGCCAATGCCGGCGCTTCACGACAATCAGGACACCAGAGCTTGACCTCATCAATTGTGAGCGAGAGACTAGAAGCTCACCCGACGGCAGAGTACTCTTTTGCTTCTTCATAGAGCGTGAAAGACACACCCTTCTTTTGGAGGCCCATAGCTAGCGCGAGGCCCGCAATTCCAGCGCCTGGAGTCAAGATTAGCTACCTTTACTTGTTATGGAAGAGTAGCAAAAGCATACCAACTATGGCGACACGAAAGTCGTGAGTTTGCGTTCCAGGCATAATCAAAGGTATAGTAGGCTGTGGTATCAGTAGTGTGCCGCTTGGAGTATACCAGTGCTGGCTGAACACCACAACGAGGACTTATACGAGGCAGTTGACGGCATCTACAGAGGTGCGCTTGAGATAAGGGCTCTCGTCTGGGGGCTGGGATGAAACAGTGCTGCATTGCCGCATCGAAGCTATTCCCGGCCCCAGGGTCTCGCAGCTGAGATGCCGGGTGGAGCCGGGAGCTGCCGGTATCTCCCCAAAGCTCCCCGCATGTTCGGCTCGCATCTTCATCCTACGGAGTGCTTCGCAATCGAATTTCGCACGGATGGCGGCCCTAGCGCCAGAGCAGGCGCCTGAGGCTTCTTCCTTCGCTCTGGCGTGCAGCGCATGTCGCACGCGAAAGTTGAGATATGCGTCGTATTGAGCTAAACGACGACCGATGACAGACTCCGAGGATACCGACCTGTCTGTCATGCCAGGTGCGACGGACAGTGTCCCTCCTGCTTGGGACTTGGCCTCGCTTCAAACATGTTCTATGATACTCAAGGCTGCAGTGTTCACTTCCGAGTCGTATGTTAGCAGTAAATGCTGGTGGTGTGGACGACACCCGTCGTTATCTTGTCTCAGACGTTGGTTTTCATTGATGCTCATTTCCTGTTCCAACCTCCAGAGCGAGAGCCTCGTGCCTCATCGCCGTCTCTGCATCGGCCCACTTAACCCCTTGAACAAGGCAAATCCTATCACTACTCCCATCCCAAAGACTATGAGCGTGTTTGTCGACAATATTATCTCCTTTTGACCCTGATTCAGCCGCCTAGCCTTCTCGGTGTACTCTTTCTTCCTCTTTTCGGCATCGTCCTGGGTATTTTCAGGTCTCTCGCCCTTCGCGGTACGTACAGCCAGGTAATCCCTCACCAATGGATCGTCGCTGTCACTCAAATCAATCCACCTTGCCTTGTTGTCCCCTTGATCCAACGGACTTCTGATATTCAAACCCCCATACACGCCCTCCTTCCCCTCTCTCATCTTCGGACTGATACCCCCTGGCATCCATTCCTCCAGCATAGAAACAGGCAATGACCTGAACACCAAACCCATCCACATCTCCAGCAGATTCGAAAGTAACGCCGGATCGTCCATGCCCGGGAGCGCATGTCCACCCATGTTCTGCGATGGGAGCACGGCCAGTACTCCAATGGCATTGTAAATGGACGACTGCAGCGCATGGTAGTGCAGGCTTGGGTTATCGCGTCGGTAGCGGAAGTTCAGGTGTTGAGCAATGCGCGGGCGCAGCGAGGACGCTTGTCCAACGTAGATGCGCACACGCCTGTCAAGACCAAGGATGCCGTTGAGGTAGATGGCACGGGCGTCGGCGCGCAGGTCGCCGGATATGAGTTTGAGTCTGTGGCCGTGTCAGCATCGTAGGATCGATCGGTTGTGTCGATTGGTTACAGGTCACATCATCTGGAGAATGTTGTCTTGATGTCGGACATTCATGGCCAAAGCAACAAACGTTGGTTTGGTACTGAGTGCTGTTTGCAGGCCATGATTCCTGAATGTCCTGAACACCAATGGTCTGTCGAACAGACAAGACGTTTCTCAAACAATGCAGCCGTCAACCGTTCGGCGAATTAGTGCGAGGTTCGACATACGCATCAAGGCTCCATCGGCCGTTGAGAAAAGACCAGGCTTGTGGTCTTATGCAGCGAAGGCAGTAATCGTCTAGCCTAGGATGTCGCTCGATCCATCTGCCGTAACGAGTATGATATCTCGATTCCGGTTCCTTCAATATGGCTAGCAGATGTCTCAATATCTCTTGAGCTTCGACTTGTGCTGGCGAGAGTTGTGTTGACAGATCGTTCATCATCGGCGACGCGAAAGTTGCTGCATCCGAGGTCCCCGCTCCAGATGCATGCGCGCTTTGGTACGAACTCTGATGACTCGTCATGTTATATACAATCGCCACTGGCAAAGCGCAGCAACAAGAGCTGCAGGATGTTAGGCAGACGCTTGATCCAGTTAGTGCGAAGGCAGCAAGGGGCGATCGTAGCGACTCTGGTTAAGCATGCCAGTTATTAGGGCCAGCTAGCAGAAAGCTTTGTATTAGTCAGCCGGCTGGCCTAATTACTAGGGGTCGCAAATTTAAACAAGTGCAGGGCTGTGTACAGAAATAGTTAGGTAATATAAGAAAGGGTAGTAAGGATATTATAAAGTATAAGAAATTACTAGTTAAGTACTAGAAGAGGGGAATATAACTAGTATATATTCCTTATACACTTTAAAGTGCCCTAGAGGAGAAAAAAGGTTACCTATATAACTGCACACCCTATAGGGTACCCTTACAGGATTTTAGAACGCTAGTACCTGTCCTAAAGGACTATAATAGTTAGCAAAGAATTAGGTGCAAGCCTTAATAGGAGTTAAGGTAGTCCTTAAGCTCCTCTATAAGGTTTATAATCTCTACTAAGATATAGTAGGGATCTATAAGAGTTAGTAAAGATTATATAAGCTATAAGAATGTTTAAGGTACTTACTATAGTGCTTTTTCTTATCTAGAGGATCCTTAGAGTTATTATAGTATTACTTATAGTCCTTATAGTCTATATTATTACCCTTCTTATTATTCTTAGACTCTATAATAGTTAGTATAAGTTCTATAAGCATATATTTAAGGCTATACGTACTTTAAAAGGAATAGCACTTCCCTTTAGAGCTCTAATAATAATTCGCGCATAAATCTTTAAGAAAGCTATAGACTAAAACACATTCTATAAATAGACCTACCTTATTTTTATAGGAGGTATACTTATAGGTATAGGCTATACTAGCTACTTAAGTAAGCACAGCCTTATAATTTACTAAATAGCCTATAAAGGGTTAGTAGATACTTATAATAATACCTAATAGAACTTACTAAAGATCCTAAACTTGCCTAAAAAGGCCCTATAGAACTTAAATTTATAGACCTTAGGGAGAGCTATAAGTAGGTAGTAAGCACGTAATAGAGCATCTATAGGGAGTGTGTAGACTATATTAGCTATAGAGATCTCTTTAAACTCTATACTATCCTTGTTACCCTTATTAGGACCTATAGAATCCTTAGGGGGTATTTTGTCCTTAAAGAAGCCCTTATAAGTAGTTATAGGCAGTTATAGGGGTTATAAGGGAGTTATAAGGGTAGTTATAAGGGTTATAAGAGTTTATAGGCTTAAAAGTACTATAGCAAAATCTTAATATACTTAGGGGGAGCCCTACCTTTATACTGCTTCTGTATACGCCTACTAGCAGGTTATATAACTATAGTAATATTGTGCTAGTACTAAATAGGGCAAGTATAGACCTCTAGAGAAGTAGAAAGTAGGTAAAGGTAAGAGAAAAGCGCGCTAGTAGGCAAATAGCAGAGCTAATAGAACTAGGTAGAAGTAGTAAAGTTATAGTAAAGTTAAGTTCTAGTAAGGTAGGTACTATATAGTAGGGTTAGTAGGGTAAGAGTAGTAAGTAGCTATGTTTAGGTGTTATAGGAGGAGAACCTCTAGGTATATAATATTTATAGCACTATAGAGGTGCGTAGGCCTCTTAATACTCCCTAAGTAGAGAGGTAGGAGTACTAATAGGCTTATAAGAGTAGTTACGCGTAACATAGTAACATATAACTAACTATAAGTAAATACCTAGTAATAGAGATTAATACCTATAGTGCTTAAGGACTACCTTTATAACTTGTTAATAGTAATTATAAATAATAACTAGACTAGGAACTATACTTGCTAGACTAGAAATAGTAGCTTACTATCTATAGAGGTTAACTTAATCTAGGATATAAGCTATAAGTAACCTATATACTTACTAGAGAGAATGCGTGCCTTAATACAGCATGCCTATAGATAGGTAACAACAAGATAGGTGCTATTATAGAGCCCCTAGCTAGGGTAGAGGTTCTAGAGTAGTATAATAGGTGCCCTAACCTTTAGCTATAACTATAATAGGGGCAGTAAGGAAGGTTTAAAGAACTATAGAAGCTCTATAGGGGGCTAATCCTAATTCTAATTATTATTAATTATAGTAGTATTAACTATAATAAGCTCTATAACCTTACTAGGCATAGCTATAAGTAGGTTAGCATTAATTATAGAGACAGCATTATTCTATATAGCAAGGATAGCCCTACCTATAAGGGTAAGATAGTCTATTACTACGCTTATAAGTAGGTCTTGCAGGTATATATAGTCCTAAAACTCTTATTAGGAGTAGTACACCTAGACCTAGTTAAGTATAAGAATAGGTCTATCTATAGCTAGAGTTAATAATAACTTACTCTAGGCTGCAAAATAGGTGTTATCCTCTCCTAAAAGTATATACATGTTCTAATAGAGGTGTAGTATAGTTATAGAGAGCTATAAAAGGAATAATAACTAGAGGCAAGTGTTAACTATAGCAGCTCTTAAGCTATACTTAATAATAGGGAGGATCTATATAAAGTTGCTACTAGCAACTAATAAAAGCCTACTAAAGAGCGCGCTGTAGTTATGCACATCTTAAAGTATATAATAAATAGCTTTAAAGTAGTACTAGTGCTGTATAGGAACCTTATCTTAGATAACTAGCATAGCAGCCTATAATAGAAGGCTAGTAGGGGAATTTAGTGCTATAGGGCAGATTAAATTATTATAAATATCTAATAGGATCTTAAAATAGGAGTGTGCAGTCTATCTACTAGGTAGTAATACTACTATAATACCTAAAGAGGTAATATATAGGATAATACTACTCTAGGATTAATAGTAAGCGTAAAGGCAATACTAAAGGAACGTCTTACTAGTCCCTATAGAGCCCTATACAAAGTAGTAGCTAGTGTTAGGGCTAGTATAGATAGTATTAATAATAGTGTTAAACACTATTTACTAGTTAAAGTTAAGGTTAGCGTACATATTAAAGAATACACTATCCTGCTTAGATATATTATATGCTAGTTTAGTAGTAAAAAGAGGGTTAGTAGTCTATAAACCCTAGTTAAACTTATAATCTAGTAAACTAAAGTCTATAAGGCGCTTGTTAAACTCTAATAAGAGGCTACTAATAAGGTATAAGCTAAAGTTAATATATACTTAGGGATTTATAGAGACTATAAGGGTAGTAGTAACCTCTAGTAAGTTATTATATATATTATTCTAAAACCTTTCCTAAATTATAATAGAGTTAGTAAGGGGCCTATTTATAAGTGCTAATATAAAGAAGTACTATAAGGCCTAGCTAGTTGTAAATATAGCAGTATTATAGAAGTAAGTAACCTAGTTACTATTATATAAGAGGAGGCTATAAGCTATAGTAGCTACCTAGAAGGTAGCATATATATTTCTATTAACTATATAAAGATCTTTAAACAAGGTAGGGCCCTTAATAATAGTTAATAATAACTATAGATAGTACTACTTACTCTATAATAGACTATAGAAGTATATACAGCTAATTATAGTACCCTATTATTATATATGCTAGGTTTATATAGACTTATTAAACACAAAATAGGCAGGAAAGTCCTAGTAGATAAGGTCTTAGCTAAGAAGCAATATAAGATTATAGTTAAAGAATGCTATAAGGGTACTTATAGACTACTTAAGCCTTATATAGACCTTAGACTTAGTTATAGTCTTAGAGAATATAATAAGTTACTAGTCTAGAAGGTGTACTATAAGGTGCTTAATATAAGGGTACTCCTTATATATAAGGAACTTAAAAAGCCTTTATACAGCCTCTAACAGACTAATATACTAGCTATTAAGGTGCTGCTAGACCTTATTATCTTCTATAATAGTAAGTAACGCCCTATTAGTGCCCTTATAGATATACTTATGCATATACTTAATAGCGTAAATAGTGCTACACACTTTAATATTAATATGCGCCTAGTACCTATAAAGAAGATATAGGCTATTTAGTATAACCTAAGAGTTATCTAACTCTATAAGGCGACCTTTATACTAGATAGTAAGTGTTTAGCTATTATTCTAGCGCTAGTACTTAGGATACCTATCCTTATAAACCTTAGTAATAGGGCTATATAGCTTTAGAAACTTCTTTAAGTACTAAGGTAGAAGTCTGCTAGACTATAAGACTATGCACAGAGCTATAGGATTATACTTACTATATAGGCTATAAAGTATAAACGTCTAAATAATATCTATTAGAAGCCTATTAGGATCTTTCTCTTCTATAGGGATCTCTACATATATGTACTAGTTAATATATATAGTATTTATAAACACCTTATACTCCTTTAGAGTTAGGAATAAGAGAAGGTATATATATAGTAGGCCTTACTTCTAGTACTTAATAGTGTAAACGTGGCTAAGATATACCCTAAATAGGCCTTGCTAGACCTTATAGAGTACCTCCTTAACCTTTAGCTAGAACGTGTAGGATATAAGATCTAGCCTATTAAGACCTATTTCCCCTATATAGAGCTCTTACTAGACCTCTTACTAATATAAGCTTGCTATAAAGGTAATAAATAGCGTAGGCTGTTTATACTAGTAGATAATAGCTATAGAATCCTAATAGCACTAGCTAATAAAGTAGGAACTACTAAGATAAGATAATAGAAGGACTATATAATAGCCTATATACGCCTATATATTCTAGTTATCTAGATTACTACATAAAAGAGCATCTATAACACTGCTATATAGCTTTATACAGATTATTTACTAATTCTTATAGATAAAAGTAAGCTATGCCTAATTATAAATAGCTTATACGTCTATAACATACTGCTAGAAGAGCTAATAGAACTAAAAAGGGACTATAGTCTACCCTACGTAAGGATATAGGTAGTAGTAATAGTACTACTACTATATAATATACTCCTATATATAACTATAGTCCTAATTAAGCAGCGCAAGACTAGGAGCCTAGCTATAGTTACTATTTAGGAATATTAACACGTAGTGTAGCAGTATATAGGATAGGTGTGCAGCACTTATAGTATATAGTATAAACGTGTTGTAGGCTATAAGAACTATAGAATAGAATGTTTTAGCTACTATAGAATTAGGAATAATTAACACAACCTTATTACTAGTAGGTATATTCTCTCTATAGCAATCTACACTAGTCTATAAGGTAATTATAAGGTTACTTATAAGCACTACCTTAGCCTTTTTAGCCTCTAACTAGCTTAGCTACTCTTAAGTAGTAAGGTATATTAATATATATAGGTTGTTAATCTTATATAGCATATACGTTAAGCCCTGTAGAGTAACAAGATTAAGCTATGTATTAAGCTGCTAATAGGTTGCTACAGCATACTATAGGTTGTAAAAGTAGAGCTGTGCGTACCTTAGTAGCTGCCCTTCTATAGCCTTAATAGAACTGCTCTAGTAGTATAAAGCACTATATATCTAGAATACCTAGACGCCTAAGCGCAGCCTATAGTTATCTATAGTGCACTTTAAGGACATAAATATAAAGGCTATATTATATGCATAGAGGTTCTTTTAGAAGGCGCAAGTAATAGGATTAGCATTATTAAGTAACCTATAATGTGTTTTATAAGCAAGTTGCTAACCTAAGCAAGTTGCTAATACTAAACCAGCGTACTACCTATACATAATAATTGTGTTATGCCTTAATAACAACAAACCTAAAAGACCTATACTAAAGCTAACTTATAGCTTGCTATCTTTAATATTAATACATAACGCGTTTAAAGCGTTAACTAAGCTGTAATAATATATAACATATCTTAAAGAACCCTTATTAACTAATATGCTAGAAAGCGCATACAACATAATTATAAAGCAAACTTAAAGCGCCTAACAAAATTAGAAGAGGAGGCTATAGTCTAAAGGGTACTTAAGCAGTCTAAATAAGGTCTTGCGCCCTTAAAGTCTATTATATAAGAAATAGCAGATAGACTTCTTAGGGTGCAAGATTGTAACCCTGTTAGCAAAAACTAGGTTAATAACTTTGTTAAGTAGACTCCTAAGCTCTAGAAGTGCTAGAGCTGTCTATATAATTACTAGTAAGCTACCTACAAGGACCCTACAGCTATCCTGCGCTGGCTTAACTTAATATAGGAGACAAAGTAGAAGTATAGGATAATAGATAATAATATCTATAATTTTAATAAGACTAGCTTTATAATAGGCAAG
>JAGKPY010000165.1:0-48143 GCA_022609225.1 Boeremia lycopersici
CTACTTAATAAAGTTATTAACCTAGTTTTTGCTAATAGGGTAACTATCTTACACTCTAAGAAGTTTATCTACTATTTCTTATATAATAGACCTTAAGGGTATAAAACCTTATATAGACAGCTTAAGAACCCTTTAGACTATAGCCTACTCTTCTAATTTTATTAGGCGCTTTAAGTTTACTTTATAATTATATTATATGTGCTTCCTAGTGTATTAGTTAATAAGGGTGCTTTTAGATATATTATATATTATTATAGCTTAGTTAATACTTTAAATGCGTTATATATTAATATTAAAGATAGTAAGCTATAAGTTAGCTTTAGTATAGGTCTTTTAAGGTTATTACTATTAAGGTATAATATAATAGTTATATATAGGTAGTGCACTAGTTTAGTATTACTAACTTGCTTAGGTTACTAACTTGCTTATAAAATATATTAGTATTACCTTATAAAGGTTGTCTAGTAAGTTAATAGCTTAGTATAGCTTAAGAAATATTATAGATAGCTATAGTATATTACTATAAGAGTTTTATATCTTATTTAAAAGCTTAAAGTATAAGCTATATTTAAGCTTCCTTTAATATATTAAGATTAGGTTATTATTAAGATATTAGTCTATAGAGAATACTTTAGTAAGGGCTTAGTAAAAGTAATTTACTTACCTATTAATCTACTTACCTATAGAGTATATTAGATTATACTTAGAGAATTTTCTAAAGTAGGTAGAAAAGTATAGAGTTTAGAGTATATAATTAATTTGTCTATCTTAGCTATAACTTATAGCAAAGAAGCTGTCTAATCTTAGATCCTCTAAGTAAAATTACTAGGCTGTATAAAATAGTAATAACTAGCTAGGTATCTATAAAGAATACTAAAAGAAGTTATAATACTTATATTATCCTACTAGAGATATAGTAACCTTTATAGAACCCTCTAGGCTATATAATATAGTAGTAGATAGCTAGAGGTTTATAGAAAATGCTAAAGAAAATTATAAAACCTATATTATCTACTTATAATTAAAAACTAAACTTTTCCTACTATCTAATAACCTAGAAACCTTATCTCCTACCTAGAGAACACTACCTAAAGCTATATTATATAACTAGTTAAGAGTATAAGTAGCCTTAGAATTATTACTCTAAGTATCTAAGTCTACTATATCCTTCTCCTTATTATCTATAGGCTCTATAATACTAAGGAGTGTATTATACCTTAATAATAACTTCTTAAACCTATCCTACTACTAAGGGTTATTTAGTACTATATAAAGTTAGTAATAACCTATATAAAATAGATAGGAAAGAGATAAGAAAGTATATAATATATATAAAGAATATTACTTATCTTGTCTTCTACCTTATTAAACTTAGTAAGCCTAGCAAGATAACTAGCACTACTAAGAGACTAGTAGAATATAGTAGTTAGTAATAAAATTATATAATCTAGGTTAAACTTATAGTCTTTATATTAAATATACTAAAAAATAGCTTAAATATCTAGAGTTACTTATACTTCTACTTTTCTATACTAAAACTAGAGCTAGGCTAGTATAGATAGTTCTTTATTATCTTCCTAGGTGTATAATCTAGGTTCTTAATATTATAGATCTTATTCTCTATATTAGCCTCCTTCTAAGGCTATATTATATAACTCTATTAGCAAAATTACCCTAAATATATAGCTTACTTATAAAGTAAACACCCTTTACTATATAGTAGCCTTTAAGGATTATAGCCTATAGGTCCTATTAGCTAGTAAGTAGTATATTATAATTAGAAATATACCCTATATAGGTAACTATAAGGTATAAGTTGCTTAACCTTAGTACTATTAGGAGGAACCTTAGGTATAGCCTATACACGCGTAAGTTATAAGCTAGAGAAGGCCTATAGTTATTACTTATAGTACTAGTCTTATAGTAGGAGAAGTAATAGGTAGTACTACTATCTTTATAGAAGAAACTATTACTATAAGCATCTTATTAGTAATATATAGGGTAATAGCTATAAGCTAGTATAATCTAGATTAGGTAAAACTAGAAATCCTAAAGTAAAGTAAGAAGAGCTAGCTATAAGATCTAATCTAGATAAAGGGTAGTACTAGAGTATATAGAGTTAAGAATAATAGGACCTAGATAATATAGAAGGAAATTAAGACTAGGAACTACTATAGGTAGAAGAGGGTAGAATTAGATATTAATATATAAAAATCTAGTATAGTAGTATTATACTAGATCTAGATATAGGTCTAGAGAGCCTATAACTAAGATTAGTAATAGAACTATATTATATAGGCCTATACCTATATTCTTAAGTAGCTTATCCTAGTAGATTATATAGATATACTTAGCCTTATAGTATTTCTTAGAAGTTATATAGTTCTTAACTTTTCCTCTTAGGAGAACTAGAATATTATAAACCTTGTTAGAAGTAAAGGTTCTAGGTAGGGTTAGTACTATATAATATAGGTAGAATATATAGGGGATACTATATCTTATAATAATAAACTTACCTAAGGTAGTAGGGCTCCTTAGGCTTCTTAGATTTACCTTTTAAGGTAGATACTATAGTTCTATAAGGGCTATTATATAGTTGTTAAGGTTATACTTTAAGTAAAGCTTGTAAGCACTATTTAATTAGTTCTTAGGGATAAATACTATTAGGGAAACTAGAGGAGGTCTTACACTAAGGAGTACAGATATAATCTATCTGTCTTAAGGGCAAGGGGTAACAATAAGTAGTATAGAGTAGACTGTCTAGCTTAAAGGTTAGGTTAAGATCTAATATTATAGATTAATACTTAGGTTAAACACAAACTATAAGAGTTATGTTCCTACTAACTATATACTTAAGGGAGTATAGTATTCTATGCTTGTTCTATTATTCTATTATTATACTAAACTAGAATAGCTTAGAATATTATAGAATTCCTTAGAATAGCACGTAACTTGTTCTATAGTAGTGTTCTACTAAGACTTTAGAACAGGAGGGGTTACGTTGTTATTAGTCCTTAAATGCTAACCTTCTTAAAGACCTTTAGGTTGTCCCTAAGTATTATTAATCCTTCTATCTCTTATCTTCTACTATGCCCCTTCTAAGGTTTGTAACACTATCCTCCTCTTCTAATCTTTATATCCTTATAAACTAACTCTATAGTTTCTAGAAGTACTATATACTATTATTCTATTAGTAACTGTGGTAATTACATTAGACAACTAGCAATAGTGTCTTGCTAGTATTACGCAAAGAGGGGTTTAGAGTACTAAATAGCATTATTAAAGAAGGAGTATAGGAATTATTATTATATTAGTAGGTAGTAGTATGTTCTAGTAGAAGTTCTAATTCTAAATTTTAACAAGATTAATTAGGAATTAAATTATTTAGAGTAGTAGAAAGTAGAAGTAGATATAGCTAAGTCTACTACTCTTAAAGCTATCCTAGCTGCGCGTGCAAAGAAAGATTATATCTAGAAATAAAGAAAATTGTTGCAGTATTATAAGAAATAGTAGGTAGATAAAGTAGGGCAGTACATTAATAATATTAAGGCTCTTAAAGCTATTAAGGGTATTAACTATAATGTTGCTTAGCTAGAGGGTAGCCTAATGCTAGGTTCTCTAGCTCTTAACTAGAGTGCCTTTATACTATCTGTTTTAGAGGGTAATCTAGTTTTTACTTTTAAGAGTACTAGGATAGGAGCTATTAGTAGTTTATAAGGTTTGTTACTAGCTCCTATATATTCTCTAAGTCTAGGTATCCTAACTACTTAACTAGGAATTCTTTATCTAGTCTAGTTCCTTAATGTTTTATTATTTTTTTAACTTCCTATTTGTTGTTACTATTGTTCTAGTAATAGAAGTCCTTCTAGATTAGTATACTAGTGTTAGCTAGTTCTAATAAAGAAGTATAGAATATAGGGTGTATTTTTGCATCTTTAGGTAGCTTAAGTTAATAGTTAACTAGGCTAATTTTCTCTAAAATAAAAAATAGTCTAACCTTAACTTTATCTAGTTTCTTTGTTAGTCTTCTTGTGCGTAGATTCTTTGTAAGGAGATATACTTTATCCCCCTTCTCTAGTAGAGGTGCTGTTTTTCTTTTCTTGTTAATATAAGAGATTGCTTATAACTAAGCTCTAGCAATATTATTAAGTAATGTCTAATATACTTCCTTTAGTTTCTATACTAAGGATATTGCTAATTCTGTTTAGATATTACTATTAAGACTCTATATAAAGAGATTTAGATGTCTTCTATAATTTGCAAGGAATAGCATTATGCCTATTACCTCTAATAGTTTGTTATTGTATGCAATTTGTGCTATAGGCAAGAGTAAAACCTAATTATTCTGCTACTAGTTATAATAGATATAGAGGTACGTCTCTATTATCTAGTTTACTTATTCTGTTTATCTGTCTATCTGCAGATAATAGGCTGTTAAAAGCTTCTTCTTTGTTTCTATTACTACTAGGAATGTTGTCTAGAAATTTAAAGTAAAGAGCTTGTCTCTATTGCTAATAATTAATTTAGGAATGCTGTAGTGTTAAATAATCCTGTCTAGGAATACTTAAGTAAGCTGCTCTATAGTATAGCTGTGTTAGAAAGGCACAAACTTAGCAGCTTTTGTAAATCTATCTACTACTACAAATATTAAGTTGTAATTATAGTCTATTATAGGGTCCTTAGAGATTAGTAGTTATATAACAAAATCTATTATAATATTTATCTATAGTGTAGTTAGTAGTTCTATTGCTTACATTTCTCTATACTTAGCATATATACTATGTTTGTTCTACTAACAGTTAATACATTCTTTAATATATTTAGTAACCTTGTCTTTTATATTTAGGAACTTATAATGTTGTTTAATAAGTTCTATAGTTCTTATAATTCCTAGGTAACTATATAGTAGATTATTATAATAATTGCGTATTATTCCTTCCTAAAGGTTATCTAGTACTTAACTTAGTATGTAGTGTTCCTATAATACACGCATAATGTTGTTAAGCTGCTATAATAGCCTAAGAGATCTATCTTGGTTAATCCTAAGTATAGCAGCTTTGTTAATTATCTTCTTACCTGCTAGGTTATATTATTAACTAAGAGCGTCTGCTCTGCTATTATCTTTGCCTAGGGTGTATAGGATCTTGAATTTGTACTAGCCTAGCATTTCTAACTATCTAACTTGTCTTTAGTTTAGAACCTTAGTAGTAGTAAAGTGTACTAAATTCTTATAATCTATATAGATTATAAGGTCTAAACAGCTTTTAGCATATACTTGCTAATGTTCTAGAGATAATATAATTGCTAAGAGTTCCTTATTGTGCATATTGTAGCATTCTTCTAGTTCTAAGAACTTGCGTAAGTAATAAGTAATTAGGTGCTATTATCTATCTTTTTCTTGCGTAATGTATGCTTCTAATGCTAGGTCTAAGGCATCTATCTCTATTTAAAGTAGTTTGTTACTCTTAAATATAATTAGTGTTAGGGGATTAATGCACACCTATTATAATAACTTAAATGTATTATTTTATTCTTTTCCCTATAAGAAGGGTATATCCTTCTACGTAAGCTTTATAAGTAGTAAGGCCTTCTTTAAGTAATTCTTAATAAACTGTCTATTAAAGTTAATAAACCTAAGGAATTCTTAAATCCCTTTAACTATTATTAGAGTAGGCTAATTCTTTACTATATTAATCTTAGTATTACTTATCTTAACTCTGTGTTATCCTATAATAAACTCTAGGAATTTAACTTCCTCCTTGTACTATTTATACTTCTTAGGTTTTAGTTAGAGTTCTGCTTGCTTTAAGTATTCTAGCACTTCTATAACGTGTTGTGTATGCTCTTCTAGTGTCTTAGAGTATACTAGGATATTATCTAGATATGCTACTACTATTCTATTAAGGTGTACCCTAAGGATATTGTTAATTAATTCCTAGCACGTGGCTAGTGCGTTTATTAGACTAAACAGTATAACTAGGTACTTATAGAGTCTATATCTTGTTCTAAATGCTGTCTTCTATTCTTTGCCTTTCTTTATATAGATAAGGTTATATACTCCTCTTAAATCTAACATAGTAAAGTATTAAGCTTCTTATAATTAGTCCTACAACTCTAATATATTAGGTAATAGGTATTAATTCTTAATAGTAATGTTGTTAAGCTTCCTAAAGTTAATGCAAGGTTATAGCTTGCTATCTTTCTTTAGTATAAAGAGGATAGGGTACCCTATAGGTAATTCTAATCTCCTAATAAATCTCTTCTAAAGGTTCTTCTTAATATACTTGCGTAGTACACTAAGTTCCTTTTCTAATAGCTAGTATAGTAGCCTAAAAGTTGGTTACTTTCCTTCCTAGAGCTTAATCTTATAATCCTAGAGTTTATGCTTAGGTAGGGCTTTTACTATAAGCTCTTCTTTAAACATCTATGCGTATTATTAATATATATCTAGGATGCTAGAAGTTGCACGTTTCTCCTTAACTACTACTTTATAAGGCTAGGGCTAGTTGCTCTCTATATAGTTAACTGCTCTATCTTAGCACGTCTTAGTTAAAGCAATATTACTAATTATCTTCTTATCTACTAGTTATGTTATAGTCTGCGTAGGTTCTAACTATATTATACTATATTTGTAGTACTTTAGTAAAAGTTTCTTAAGTGCCTAATCTATCTATAGGTTATGCTTTTATAACTAGGGAATTCCTAATATAATATTATAAGTAGCTATCCTAAAAGTGTCTAGGGTTATTTTCTTATAGTGTTCTTAGATAGTTATTAGAATAGATAATACCTTATAGGTTATTTCTAATTCCTTAGGCATAGGTTCTCTATTAGCTACTTATAGTAGGTAAGGTTCTATCTTCTAAGTAAGGCGTAGTCTAGCTAGCTATATTACTTACAAAGAGATGTAGTTAGACTATAATCTATAGTCTAGTAGTGCCCTTATCTATACTCCTTCTAACTTAATAGAGAGTATAACTAGGTAATTAGTACTAATATTATTAATAGATTAATCCCTAGCATATATTATTTACGCTAGTCTAAAAAAGACTTATCCTTACTATCTAATACTTCTTTATATTTAAGGAATCCTTGCTGCCTCTTAGCCTCCTTATAGCCTTTGCAGTTATTATATAGGCATTATTGCTAATATAGGTTTAAGTAGTAATTATTAATTAATAACTATTTAATACACGTATACTAAGTATCTTTCTCTTCTAGAAAGTAGTGTTATTATTACTTATTCTATAAGTAAACTTTGCACGTGTTGTTCTTATATTTATACTATTTATTATAGTAGTGTTGTTTTATACTAGAGAACTATCTACTATTTATTTTATTATTATAGTGTACTATGCATAAGTCTATACTATAGGCTATCTATAAAAGAGTGTAGTAGAGGAGGTTCCTTATATCTGTTAGGTACTAAGGTATTGTCCTTTATTATATAGGCATTTGCCTAACATTAGGTTTATCCTATACTAGGATATCTTAGCTAGCGCGTTATAGCATCTTAATAGTTGCGTAGTTATTTTGTTAATAGTCTACAAACTATTTATTATACTATTCTTTAGGTTTCTTTAGGAGTTTATAGATAGATACTAACACGTTCTTATAGTTCTTGCAGACTTATAGGTCTAAGGCAACTATAATTAGTGTCTTACTATTATTATATCTCTATAGTAACTTCTATAACTAAATATAAGCTACTTTAGGTTTATTATTTATAATATTAAGTATATTGTTGTTTAGTGTATAGTGTTCTATACTTTCCTTATTATTACGTGCTATATATTTGTTACTAATACATCTTACTGCGTTAGCCTAGTGCTTAGCTTCTAGTTATTAGTCTAGGACCTAGAGTATCTAGTTATAATGTTCTTAATATTTAGTAGATCTACGTTATTTAGTAGTATAGACTTCTTCTAACTATTAGTATAGTATAGGTATACTGCTTTAGACATGTTATTAGTCCTTATTAGGTTTAATATACTTGTTATCTGTCCTAGATTCTGTCTCTAGGTCTTCTATAAGACGTCCTATATTATTAGTAATTATTTCCTAATTACTAGTATTAGTAAAGCTAACTCTTTTACTAGATAACATGTTAAGCTATTACGTGACTTTGTTCTTGCTATAATAGTCTCTAGTAAAGTAGCCTTATTTACTATAGCTATAATAAGTTACTAGTAGCTTGTTAGTTCTAGAACTACTCTTATTCTTAATATTCTACTACTTAGGTCCTTTATTAATATTAGAAAGGTCTATAGCCTTAGTACTATAGTATCCTGTGTTAGTTCTAGTATAGACTTATTATAACGTGTTAGACTAGTAGCATCCTCTATGCTGTCCTTATTAGATATTATTCTTCTATTAGTTCCTAAAGGTCTATAGTGCAGAATTAGTAACTCTTGCTTAGGGGTTATCTTATAATTCTAACTATAGCTTATATAGTCTAATGTTAATATTAATTATAGTGTTAACTAATATATTAAAGGTATTAGTGCTAGTGCTAGTGCGCATTAGCTCCTCCTTAATCTTTAGCTTAAGTCCTTGCCTAAACATAGTTAAAAGTGTAGTGTTGTTCTAGTTAGTGTGTGTAGTAAGTTGTTAGAACTCTATAGCATAGTTAGTAGCTAACTTAGTTTATATAATATATTAGATCTTGTGTCTTACGCTAGAGACTTTGTTAAACACGCTAAATATAGGTTTAATTTATTTCTTAAAAGTATTAAAGTTCTTTATCTAGGCATTTACTTTGTCTAGGGCCTTGCCTATGTTATACTAGAGGATAAAGGGCTTAATCTATTTAAACACTGCGCTATATATATAGCTGCTAATAAGTATAACTCTTTTTCCCTCTTTAACGCGCTTGCCTTAGAATATAAAGAATAAGTCCTATTATATAAGCTAATTATTAAGTTTGTTATGTTCTCTATAATAGAGGTTAGGTTTATTAACTATAATATTACCTATATAGGCAGCACTATTATTAGTTATATTTATATTGTTTAATAAGCTAGGGGTAGCTTAGTTTCCTAAGGTAGTAGATATCTTAAGGGTGTTTAAAATATTAAGGTTGTACTTTAAGCAAAGCTTATAAGCACTATTTAATTAGTTCTTAGGGATAAATACTGTTAGGGAAACTAGAGGAGGTCTTACACTAAGGAGTATAGATATAATCTATCTGTCTTAAGGGCAAGAGGTAATAATAAGTAGTACAGAGTAGACTATCTAGCTTAAAGGTTAAGTTAAGATCTAATATTGTAGATTAATACTTAGGTTAAACACAAACTATAAGGGTTATATTCCTACTAACTATATACTTAAGGGAGTGTAGTGTTCTATACTTATTCTATTATTCTATTATTATGCTAAACTAGAATAGCTTAGAACATTATAGGATTTCTTAGAACAGCACGTGACTTGTTCTATAGTGGCATTCTACTAAGACTTTAGAATAGGAGGGGTCACGTTATTATTAGTCCTTAAATGCTAACCTTCTTAAAGACCTTTAGGTTGTCCCTAAGTGTTATTAATCCTTCTATCTCTTATCTTCTACTATGCCCCTTCGAAGGTTCGTAACAATAGTACCTTATTAATACTACTAGCCTTATATTATATAAGATAGGGTGTCTTCTTCTTCTTCTTAGTTAGTATAGTAGGTGCTATTATATAATCTAAAGATAAGTTTTAGTTTACTATATAAAACAAGGTAGATTATAGACTATATAGGTATAGTATAAGAAGTAGTAGAAGGTATAGTAGTTAAGGCTAAAATATAGTAGATATTATATTAGAGCTTATATAGTATATTTTTCTAGGTTAACTACTATAGTAGGATATAGCTAAAAGCAGCTGTATAGTAGTAGGTTATAAGTAAGAAAGGCTCTAAGGCTGTAAGTTATAAGGGAAGCTTAATATTATAGACCTAAACTATTATACTACTAAAATATATAAGTTATAGGCTATACTTAGAAGTTATAATAGAAAAGAGCAGCCTACCTTAATTATAGTTAGTAGGGTAGAGGAAAGATAGAGGATTGCAACCCTAGTATTTTACTAGGGTTGGCACTAAACTAGTGCCACACTAGCGCCTTAGTAGCGTAACTAGCGCCTCTGGAATGTTACTGCGCACCGAGAATAGGGCTCTAGACTCAGCAAGGCTTATTTCGACTCTTGAGATATGAAATACGCTTGTCTGTTGGTGTGCTTAGCGTGACCGTCGTTTGCACGTGGCGGTGCGAGTGCACCGGAACGGCTTAGCGCGTGGACAGGGGTTGTCTTACACTCCTGTGGAGGTACGTAGGTATCTCTTCTGAATATTACCTGCGGTTAGAGACTAATCCATGGCTAGGTGCAGCGGACATCCACACGAATTTCGTACTTGAGACTGTCCCAGTCATCTTCGACGTAAATAGCCATACCTTACCCGGTTCGTCATCTAACATGGTCTCTGGAGGCGGATGGACTCGTTTCTAACGGCCGAAAAGGCATAGATAACGACAAGGATTTAAATGATGTGTGTATTGGCAGAGCAAGCAATGCATAGTCTGATGCAGGCACGGAAAAGAAAAAAGTAAAGCTTTTCGAAGCAATGTTACGAACTTGGCTGTAGAGCAAGCCAGTCAGCCGTACTTGCTCAACCCTCATCTGAATCGTCGTTGACCGGGATTTGTGGGAGAATCTCAGCTGTAAGAGCCTCCACTGTCCAGACCTGCATTTCTCCAGGCACCTTTTGCTTCAAAGCCAGGGAAAGGTCGCAGAGGAACTCCTTCGGCAAGTCATCCCACAGCTCCTCCAAAACCCCGTCCTCCTCTCTCAAGTACAGACCCACGAAAGCATCTCTCAGATCGCATCGCTCAGGCGTCTTATCGTATGCCAGACTCACGGCTTCTGCGCTTCCGTGTAAGGTCTCGTCCACACTGACCTCGATTACGGACTGCAAAACAGCGCTGCAGAAGTCTTGGTCCTCGAGACGCGTACCAACGAGGTATGCGTCAATCAGTTCCAGAAAGCATGTGGGTGCTTCACCGCCAGCGAGTACCTTGGCGCGATACAGCCACTCGACATAGATCTCGAAGCCACGTTCGCTGAGATCTGTCAAGTTCTGCGTGCGCGAGGAGGGCGTGACCCAGTCATGCCGGCAAAGTGGGCATTTCACCGCAGCGGGTGCCTGTTGTTTCCACTTCCCGAGGCACGAGGAGTGGAAGTTGCCGCCGCATGAGGCACTGCAGTATACCAGGTCCTCGACACCCGACTTCAGTTCTTCGTGGCAGATAGGGCAGTTGCCTTCGATTTCGCGTCTGTTGGGCTGGATGGCCTTGCGGAAAAATGCAGAACTTTTGCACAGCAGATCCTCGTGCAGTTTGTGCAGCTTCTTCCGGGGACCGACTTTGCACAGCACCATTGTGCGGCCCAGTCTGTGCTTGTCAGTGTTGATTTGGTGTGGAGAGCCGTTGCACATACTGGAGCCCGTGTCTTTTGCGAACACAAACGCGTGGTACTCGTGGCATGTTGCTGTTGATGTCAGATGTCCCCTGGATTCCTTGAACAAAGCGTGTATGGAAAGGTGGAGGATGAGGACCTTAGAAACGGAGGTGGAGTAAACCGGGACTATATGGGACCTGGCTCACGACCTAACAGCTCGCTCCTGTAGTGAGAGAAAGCTGTAAAGCTATTACCTTCGAGTCGACTAGGTGAGAGAAGCAGCAAGTACAATTTGTGCCTACAGCTTATATCCTGGGTAGGAACGCATGTCGATGTCCACGTACGACGTCTTTTCCTTCTGCCGAATGGCACGCACCTCAACAAACGAACAAACTCCATAAATGCTATGCTGTGATACCTGATACCTTAGTATGGCACACCCCCGAATCCAACACGTACTCAAAACAACAAACCCACGTAGACCAAAGCCCGCTAGTGGTTTATACAACACCTTAATCGAACACCCAAACGCCGCCTCTTTCCTCACACTATACACGCCCCTCTACGTCGGCCGTCTAAAAGGATGCGCCTCAGTGTTCAACACCCACTCATCCAGACTGATAAGCGACTCCTCCGCAAACAGCAAGTAGAAATACTTCAGCGTCTCGGCGAGCCAAAAGCTCTCCATGCTGTCGTTCAGATCGGGCGCGGTCTTGGTCACGTCGTCGATCGCCGAGTTGCCGTGCTGGGCAGCGGTGTGCTTGATGATGTTCTGGAACATGCGCCAGCCGGCTTCGCGCCAGTGGTTGTCGCCCGTGATGCGGTACATGTACCACACGCTCTCGATGGCCTCGGGGCTGGGAATTAGTTAGTGGGTGAGTGGAGTAGGTGAGTCGTGGGGGACGTACCGGAGAATGTAGTTTCGCGCCACGATACTTACGACGCCCTCGGGCAGGCGCTCTTCTTTGATGCGGTGTTGAACATGCTCTCTGTGACTCAGCACTGGCATTGGGCTGTACAGGTACGGGAACACTGGTGCTGTGCGCGAAGGCAGAGCTGAGCCACCTAGCTCGGGAATGTTGAGATCTGGCTGGACTCGCGTGGGCGGGCCCTCGCCTTCTTCTGACTCGCCGCCCATGACGGAGTCGTGATCCTGATGGGGCGTGTGAGGAACAGCGAGGGGTCGGACCGCAGCTGGAGGCGAAGGGTTTGCGGCTTTGGCTGGAATGCCTGGAGTGTCCTCGACGTTGACATGGGTTGCGTCGTCAAGGAGATCGATGATTTGTCGGCGATCGAGGGTGTCTGCGAAGACATAAGTGGGTGTTGGTGTGGCTTGCGCTGCAACCTGAGGATTCGCAATGGGAACTGGAGCTGCAGTAAATGATGCCATTGCTTCTGCGTACCATGACTCAGCGGAGGCGAGTTGGATCTGGTATTGCTGCAGCTGCTCTTGGTGGTTCTGGATGCGCCATTCCGAGCGCGGATCGATGAGCTCGTGATACAGCGTCTCGTTCCAGGTGCACTCAGTCTGACTCTTGCAAGGAACACCAATGTATCCCTCAGGCATGATGCCAGTCGCTGTCATGTCATAAGCGTAGACACAACCCTCTGTCAGTTTTTTCGCAATCTCGAGATCGTCGGGCCGGTCGAAGATCTTCGCACCCATACCGAACATGCCGCCAGCAAAGCATGTCAAATGGGCATTTTCGGGTTCCAAACTAGCATCAAATAGTTCGTCTTTCAGAGACACAACGATGAACTTGCCCGAATAGAGGACATCGTTCTCCTGAGGAAGCATAGGACGGAACAGCAAATGCTTTTTGACAACGTCCATAGACCACTCGTACATTGCCTGGTACTTTGCAACTTGGCCGCCAAGAAGCAACCACTGCTTTGGGAGGTATTCATACGTAGAGTCGGACATTCCACCCAAGGTATACTCTTCACTGCCAAAACTTGAAGACGAAGTGAATCCTTGTGGAACACAAGTAGGGGCTGCAAACGCAGGATTGGCTAGGTCAGTCGATGATACTACGTCGAATTTGATCCTGTCCATGTTCCCTTTCTGGAGTGCCAGCAGATCAGCCTCTAGGTCAGTCGGCTTCTTTGGCGGCGTCCGTTTCTCGAGGTCAGACGAGCGCCGTTCAAGCGGTGGCAGGGCAGACATCTTGGCAGGATCGCCCAATGCGGCAAGCATCGGGTCTTCCAACCCCCCTTCCGTTGGTACCCAGGTCGGATTTACACCATTTGGCGTAAGGACAATCGGATCAGGTAGATCGAGTGGAATCATCTTCTTTCCACCTGGCGAAAGCTGCTCAGTTGGTGTTGGCGTGGAAGATTCTTCCAGATTGCCCAGCGCGAGGGGAGCCTCTTGGGGAATGCTGGGAGGTACCGGCGCCTGTACGGGCACATCGATGGCCACCATTTTACAGCCCGAAGCATCGAGGTATGTTGGCCACATGCCTGGGAGCCTGGAAGTCTTCTGAAATTCCTCCAGGTGGTCGGTGATGCGAGCAATCGCATCGTAGTACTTGTCCTCCCCAGTAAGCTGCGCCAGCCTCGTGAACTCCATTGAGAGCGATCCAATCTCTGCCAAGACAACACGAGTGCTTGCACGATGGGCATTGGACGCAAATTGCGACCTCCAGTAGTAGTATGTCTCTGGCATGCGATTTGGCGTGTCGAAAGCGCTGTAGAGAACCTCCGCAAGCTCGACTGCCTTGTCCAAGAGGATTTTGTGCTGCTTTCCACTCACGTCGTAGGCTGCCAACAGTCCACCCAAGTATCGGATCGTGGTCTCGAACAACGGAATATCGGCGCGTGAAGTGGTCGTAAAGTCAAGTGTCGCAACAGCCTTCACAGCATCAGCAAACTCCTCCTTTAGGCCCATAATCCACAGTGTATCCAGCGCATCTACCAAAGTCGCACGCCAACCAGCAAAGGGATCTTTGAACTCGCCAGACACAGGCTTAAGCTCGTCGTGCTCCCATGCAAGCTCACGGTATCCATCCCACGACCGCTTGAAGACGTCCCGAATCGTGTTCAGCTTTGCAGTGCGTGCGGCCTTCGCTTCTGGTGTTTCTGGCTTGAAATCGTATTGAATCTTCTTAATTGGTTTGGACTGGCCAGCTGGAAGCTTCATCATCGACTGTGAGGGCACAGGGAAATTCTCGGGTGTCTTCGACCAGTGCACCTGCTCAATAGTCGACTCATCTGACAACGCACCATTTCCAATGTGACCGGGCAACCCAGGCGCTCGCGTAGGAATAGTAGGGAGGTGCTGCTGCGGCAGCTTGGGTTTGGCAGCGGAGCTCGACGCAGGTGCAGTGGACGACTTCGCACTAGCAGGAGGGTTGGCAGACGCGGGTGGCGGCGGCGGCGGCGGCGGCGTCTGAAGGGGTATGTTTCTTGTCGCAGCTGGCACATCGACCTGCAGCTTCTTCGTCTCGTGCGCAACGACGTTGGGCTTGTGAATGTACTGGACCGCGTCTTCAGCTGCGTCTTCCAGGTGTCCTGCCGCACTCGATGCGGCTTCCCGCCATGTTGCTCCTGACGTCCCAAATTTGTATATTGCGAGTACCGTGATAACTGCGAATGCGAGGAATACGCGGTATCTCCTCATGCGAAACATGTTTACGATGTGAGCGGCGCAATGCGCCTGGACTCGTGGCGGGGGTGCGCGGGTACGATTGTAGAGAGCGTGGTAGTCGTCGCGGACGGTCTGGCGTTGGCAGAGGTGGTATCTTCGTGTGGGGACGTGCGATTAATGGGTGTCGTGGTCAATGGACGGCGCAGAATAGGGAGTGGTAGGTTTTCAGACGGTGCGAACGCTCAACGCTGCCATGAGAACATCGGACGGCTCTCTCCTCGAGCAATAATCAGGAAGGGAGGAAGAAGACAGTGCGACGAAAACACCAACTGGTGGGCCGAATAGATTGACAGGCACACAGACTGCATGCCTGGCTGGAAGTTACGGCCTTGGCTCTCCTAGAGGACCTTAGCTGTGATGCACGATCCACTAAAGATCGCCGCAGACGTTGCAGGTGGTGGATGAGCCAGGGTCCGTATGAACAGCCATTTACCCCTCGGCGGTGCCTTGAGTGGAGTAACCGGACTTCATGGCCCTATAGCGCAACAAAACTCCTCAAAATACCTACAGTACAATCATGTAACAGCCCCGAAACTGACTAGAGTACGAACGTGTTCACTGTTTGGGGGAACTATCGCGCTACCGCGGCACGAGTCCCCGCAGCCATGTTTAGCAGCCCGAGCTAGCAATTAAGCTCAAAGATCCTGGCAAGGATGCGGGCTGCGGCAGCGTGACAGGGAGCCTGGTGAACGATTGTTTGACTTGCAAGTCAAGGAAGTGGCGCCCAGCGATATGAGAAATGGAACAGTACGACGTGGTTCAAGTATTCATGAGGTTAAATGATTCGCTCAATCCGTCCACCTTGGGTGATATGCAGCTCATGAGGTCACACGATCGCTGCAAGCTACTCAATCCTGTCCTAGCCTTCTCAATCCTTCTTCTCTTCTGGCGGCGGCAGCATGACTACATACTCGCGCTCGCTGCCTGCGAATCTCAAGATGTCTTTATCCCTCAACTCGAAATAACGGCTCGCTTCGATGTCCTTCCCATTCAGTTCTGTGCCATTGCTGCTCTCCAGGTCGATCACATACGGCTTGACCCTGCCCCTCGTGCTCTTCACCCCAAACTCGTCCTCGACAATCTTCTGTATATACCTGAACTGTATCACCGCATGCTGTCCGCTCGAGCTCGGATGCTCCAGCACGTAGTCCACAACCTCGTGTGAGCGTCCCAACAGCCAACAGCTCTTCTGGTACAATTCAATTGTATCAATCACGTCGTCGCCCTTGAACACAAACAAACGCCACGGCTGAGACGAAGGCGGCTTGCGCGCTTCGGCCGGTTCGTGGTACTTGAGCGAGATCTTTGTGCCCTCAACGCGGTTGGCGTGCTTTGCGAGCGTACCAGTAGTTTTGAAGTTGGGCTTTTCCTTATTGACCGGCGCTCCGCCATATTTCGTGGGTGCTTGTGCAGAGTTGTCGACGCCTCGGAAGGAGACTTCCTGATCCGGCAGAGGCTTTTTGTTGCGCTGGTGTGGAGATCGTGATCTTGACCGTGACCGACTGCGACGGCGGCGCTTGGGTGGTGGTGATCTGGAGGCAGACTGCGAGCGTGTTCGGTGCTTTCGTTCGCGAATCGCTAGAGGAGAGGGCGAGCGCTTGTCGTCCCTTGATCTGTCTCTACGTCTGCGGTTCCGCGAGTGTGAACGGTCACGTCTACTCGGTCTGTCCCGCGATCGATCCCGTCGTCGATCCCTGTCGGCATGCTTGTCCTTCGAGCGGTCACGCCGCCTGTCCCTCGAGCCGTCGCGCTTTCTCTCTACAGATCGATCCTTCCTCCTGCTGTCCTTCGACCTGTCACGCCGCCTGTCCTTTGAGCGCTCTCGTTGGCGATCTTTTGGTCTATCCTGCCTCCTCTCCCGCGAGCTGTCTCGATGCTTCCTGTACGGTTGCGGCGAACCATGTCGCTTGCTTGAGCTTGCTGCTGGCGAGACGTCTCTCGGCTTGCGGTCGCGTGAACGGTCTCTTGATCTCCTCTCCCGTGACCTGCTTCTTGATCGGCGGCGTGCCGGGGCAGTTGGTTCCTTGCTCGCGCGCTCTGGCTCCTTGGTTGGAATTCTCTCCGCGACCACGCGTGGTTGAGTGGGAACCTCGCCCCTAGCAAGCTGCTGAGTGAGCAGTCGCCGCTGGCTGAATGGTGACAGCTCTCGCGCCATGATGCGACCGCTTCTTGGGGCCGACCGGAGTGCGGTGCCGTTGGGGGCGTTGCGTCGTTTCACGTTGCGCAAGCGGTCAGAAAATAGTGTCGACTACCAACCTTTGTCTTAGCACGTGTGAAACCGGAAGATGGCTCGATCGTTCATTGATCGCTCAAGGTGACATTGCGCTCTCCAGGCAGCGATCGTGCGACTGCAAAACTTCTATAAAAGGCTGTAGCAGAGAGTCAGTCGCACTCGGTCAAAGTTTTGTGGCAGCCGGTCGCGGTTTCCGATGACGATCCAACGCTAGCGTACCCTTCCTGCAGCCCCATCACAGGGTAAGCGCTTCCCCTTCTATCCTCCCCGCGCCAATTCGGTTGAGCCCTACGTCTGGCGTCCAGAATCATTCTGCTGGAGCTGCGTTGGGTCGTCTTCTCACTGCGTTCTCCGCACGTCTCACCCACTCAAACGTCGGCCCCGAGTCAGAGATGCAAGCCACGCGCTCTAGGCGGACATCGTGCACCGAAACATGACAGCGGACATTTGCGCAATAGCAAAACCGCCGCCACTCGTATCTAATCAGAAAGTTCTGGAGATCCTTTACTGAATGCCACCGGCCCCGATCGTGTTTGCTCTGCTGTCAACTTCCTACCTTCGTTTCTCCTTTTTGTAGCCTACAACTCATTATAATGTCTTAATCTTTCCTTACTTTGCACACAACTAGCGTGCATTTCAACATGAGCTCCAAGAGACTGTTCTCCTGGTCGAGACGGCAGTCCAATGTAGAGCCGTACTACAAGACGGGTGGACTACTGCCCATCGAGTCCATCAGCAGCGAGCCAAGCAACCTTACAGAAACAAAGGTACGGATAACAGCAGGATGAGCTGGCAATGCGCGTCGACGTGGTCGCGCAGTGCGCGAGGATGACCGTGGCAAAAATATGCAGCGCCAGCTGCAGGGTGCTTCGCCGTTGTGACCGTGTATTCGCTGACACGCTGCAAGGACGCCCCAAAGGCACACAGGCGACCCTCCGACCTTACCATAATCCCTCCAGACCACCAGCAATTCACATCGAGCCCCCTGTCGTCTCCATACAATGCCGCTCGTGTCAGCTCGTCGTCCAATCTCATGGCTATCTTCAATGATATGCTGCGCTCACCAACATTGAGCGCCAGCGCTTGTCCGAGACCCGCGTCGGTACATAAGCCTCTGCCCACTCGACCACGCCCATCCTCTCTACCATCGACTCCAGATCTGCCGGTCGAGTTGCCTGGATCTCTTCTCCAGCAGAACCAAGGCTTCCCCTATTTCGATATCCAGGATCCTGTGCCAAGTCGCCCCACCTCGCAGAACGTCCGAAGAGGAACCCATCCACCTGAGGGACATTTTGAGGATGAGGGCGACGTTTTTGACCTTTTGCATTTGTTTCCTGAGCCGCTGAATCATTCGAAAAGTGTTCCAAGCTTAAAAGTCGGGTATCGAGAAGGCGCAATGAGGTCTTCACGTGCCGGCGCTGCCTCCAGTGCAAATACCAAGTCGAAACCACACATAGTGCAGCACAGGAAAGCTCTTAGCGACATGGAGTGGCGCACAATATCAGCCCCGAGCTCAGCTTATTACGGCGACAATGGTGCGCCGACGAGCGCTCATTCAGAATGCAACGCCGCCGACCAGTCGCTCGTAGAAATTGATGCACTGCTACAGCCATCGCCAATGATCCTTGAACTAGAGACTCCGAATAGACCCGCTGAGAGACGTCCAAGCCGCCGAGATGATGTAAGTACCACTTGTTTCTCTGTCGAGGTGGTTCACTCGTCGAGCCCGTTCTGCGCATAAAGAAACTGTTTCAGATCGATCGCATCTGCCCTCACTGCCTTAATGTAACGCTTCCTGCCTGAAGTCGATGGGTCTTCAAGTTGCGATTGACCACTCCATGCGTTTCACCTTTCTCGCCGTTGGCACTGTCGTCTCAATTTGGGCACGCGAGAGCGCGGCTGCCGTAGCCAGGGCACATCTGCTAGCAAGCGCCCAGTGCAACAACACCAGCCTTATCTCGTCCATCTTCATTTCTAGACTACGCCATCAGCTGCCGAGATCACCTGTAGATGATTGTTCGCTAATTGTGAACAGCTTGGCGCTTTCCTTACACACATACCAACGACAGCGCGCAGTAAGGTCACCGAGACCTCGCAACCCACAGAGACCCAAGATCAAACGATAGCAACGTTGCGATCACATTTTAAGGGTTTGAAAACGTCACACAAAGCTCACGTGTCTAGCCTTCCAGAAGCGCATGCTGCAGAGGTAGCGTCACTACGGAATTACACAAAACTATTGGAAGAGCAACTGGCACAGCGTTCAGTTCTGCACCACGGTAAGTGTGATTGTACCTCCTTGCATCATCTTTGCTTTGCTTTCTTACAATCAAAATTGTCATATCCGCCAATTGGCAATCTTCGGAGTTCGTGTTCGCCACCATCCACAGTTTCTTGGTTCTGCAGCTCTAGCCAGGGGCAGCACTCGCTACTGAAGATTATCACGCCCTAAATCACGGCTCGCAGTTCAACGGTCGTCTATGGTTCTGGTCTAATGATGCAACAGACGTAACGACTTCAGCTGAAGCCCAACTAGCCTCCAACAACAATCCCCTGTTTGGCGTGGATAGATCCAGAGCCTCGTCCACACCCAGTCGCAAGAGCTCGCAGTACACGGCAGACACATCTGCTAGCTCGACGCGCTCGTATCGCAGCGCGCCAGAGAAACAGCAGTACTCGCCCGTCAGATCACAAGACAGCGCCGACATGGAGAGCTTGAAACGCAAACTGACCACTACGCGTCGACCACAGAACGGAGACCGCAATCTTTTGCCTGAACTTAACCAATACAAGCAGAACAATGCCGCATTGCAAACGCAAATAAGCTCGTTGATGGCGAAGCTGAACGAGTCGAAGAAAAGCGAGAAGGCAACAAGGGCAACACTGGGAGATGTCGAACAAAGATGCGCAGAAGTCGAACAAAGATGCGTAGATGTCGAACGTCAATTCAGCGAAGCTCAACAGCTCGCGTCGAGTGCGCAAGCTCTGCAAAACACCATTGATCATCTCGAAAACCGTCTTGAGCTTGCAAACTCCGAGAAATTGGATGCGCAAGAAGAGCTATTCAACATGAGGGCACTGAAGTCACCATTCGACGCTCTGTTCCCGGACCTGCACTTGCCAACACAAAATGCTCACGAGAGTATGGATACAATCTTCTCGACCGGCTCGCAACACGACTACCGGCACGATTCAAACACGGCTTTATCTGGGTTCGTTACGCATATTGGACAGCTCCAGGACGAAATTCGACAAAAAGACAGTTATATTGCCGAGCTGCAGAGCGATAACTCACATCTGCGACACATGCTCGATCAGATGCATCGACAGTGTGACGAGATCAATCTGCAATTGGACATCCAGAACGAGCTTCTAGGGGAGACAAAAGAAACGGATGCGCACATTGAACAGCTCCAAAGCGCGGTCTTGGACCGTGAAGCTGTCATAGCAGACAAAGAGAAATCGGTCCGCACCGCGGAAAGGCATCTAGAACATCACAAGCTGCTTTTGCAGGCGGAGATACGAAAGAACGCAACAATATCCCGATACTTTGCTGACAACAACAAGCTCCCAGAGCTGACAACTCTTGCGACAAAAGTCGATGTCGACAGATGGATTCAGAGGCTCAATCAGCGTCTACGGAAAGCAAAGCCTGCGGGCACGATCAAAGAGGCAAGAACTGCAGCTGAAGTGCAGATTGAAGACCTACGGAACGAGATCGACTTTTATGTACGAGAGATCATCTACTATAAGTTGGACATCCGAGGTTACAAGAGTGATATTAAAAAGCTCAACAAGGTCATGGCGCAGCTGGGCAACTATACAAGTAAGGCTAGCGATCTTGACTCCGACACATCGTCACTGCGACCAGCACCTACACCAAACCGCGCGCGTTTCTTGTCGACAACTCCAGACTTCAGGGGCTCGGGGTATCCTTCGCCTGCTTTTACTGGTCCCAACAGCGCAAACATAGGGTCGGCTCGAGATTTCACACCGCCAGCATCGACTACCGCCGATAGTCCAAAAGCATCACCACTACAAACATCGGGCGACTACGGAGGAGCGGCTCCAAGAAATTCGATAGCATCACAATCAGCGACTCAGATCGTTGACCCAAGTGCGGCTCACGGCGATGACTTAGAGAGATACGCCCTCGCTATGGGAGATCCAGGGCCCTCACTTCTCAGCAATGCCAACCTCGATACCCACATGAATGAAATTCGGCCGACCCTCGAGCGGGACGACTCTGATGCATCCACAGTGCGGCCAGTTGTACCGATCTCAAGGTTCTCGCGAGACTTACCCCCGAGTCCACCATCACCCAAACCCGAGCGCGTCTGCCACTCTCGTGTCGGCTCAACTTCAAGCACACGGAGCTACAGTCTGCAGCACCATTCAACAGCAGCGCGACCCGAACGCAGCATGAGCAACTCGTCCAGCACGGGTATTCCTTTTGTTATTGCCATGAGTTCGCCGAACAACCCCGCCATCGCGGTAGCAGCGAAAAACATGCCCGCCACACGGCCACTCAGGTCTGCATCTGCGACTTCGAGGTCCGGCATCGATGGCACAATGGCTTCCTACACGCCCCTTTCATCACCTACGAGCGTTGCGAGTTTATCGACTGCATCTTCAGCGGCACCCTCGGGACAGAAGCGCAAACTCAGTCTATCATTCAGAAAACAAGAAAACGAGGCCCCGAGTACGCCATCACACTCACGAGGGCTCAGTGGCGGGAGCATACGCAGTGCAATCCGGTGGACGAAAGGTAGCAGCAAGGAGAAAGAGAAAGAAGGTCAAATCAGGAAAGATAGTATGGGGACGCCGCAGCTTCTTGATAGTCCCGTGGGGCTCGAGAGACAGACATCCTTGCCCGGACATGAGAGTCAAGTTATTGGATTCACGGCCTTCGGTGAGAACAAAAGGGCGTGAAATGCGGTCTGAAATACATCTCTAGTTCTTATTGGTTCCCGTTGGATATGTCAAACTATTACTACGACTATTGCGCTTTCTCCTGTGACCTTGGCCGCTCATTCCAGATCGATTTTGTTGGTCGTGGCGTTGGTGCTGGTTCTTGTGCGAACTATTCAGCCCACACCCAAAGTCGCTGTTTCCTCCAATTTGCATCACAGCCTTGCAAAAGATTATAGCGATATGAAGTGAGCTTCGCACACGTATCTCTCTCACCTCTCTTACTCAAAGACGGCAAAAGTTGGCTCGCCGCAGCATGAGGAGTTTCTCTCACCTTGACCGACAGTGAGACAGCTGCTGGAGAAGCGAGGGAATGAATCCTACTCCCATGAAAGCGGCTTTCTTCTTCTCTGCGTCACCACACTACCCACGTTTGGTCTATACCAGACTCGCTTCACGCCGTCTTCCGATATCGGCGTACTGCCGCTGCCCATTCAACACCATGCCCACTCCGAGAATTCGATCAGGCATTCGGAAGAAGGCGTCTCTAAAGTAGGGTACAGGTCCAATATTCCAAGAGCTTGCGCTAACAACCATCTAGACTCGGTCGCAAGATCGCTCGTTTCGCTGTGGGAGAAGAGAAGGAGCTGTTCACGGTCCACGAAGAGCTCGTCTGCGTGTCCCCCTTCTTTCGAAACATTCTTCAGCCGCGTCGCAAAGTTATCGAAGGCGACTGCCCAATCTGTCATGATGCGCTTGATCCAAAGGCCAAGGAGCTAACATACTGCTCCTCTTCCTGTGGAGGCAACTTCCATCGTTCCTGCATCGACGACTGGACTGAACGCACACCGGAAAACGAAGTGGCCACGTGTCCGCTCTGCATGCAGCCATGGGATCTGGATTCCGATATGTCACACCAAATTCATCCACTACCGACCCTGGACTCAGAAGGGTTCGAAGTCTTCTTGGAGTGGCTCTACAATCCTAGCACCGTTGCGGGCAGGGATGCTGCATCCCGTCTTCTTTGTGCACATATGGTTGGATATCAGGTTGGAACTGAGAAATTTCAAGATGCAACCTGGCAAGCATTGGCAGAATCATGCTTGAAGAGCAACATTTGGCCGGACAGTTCGAGTATGACAAAAATATACGCGACAACGACTGGATCACACTTCTTGCAGAGGCTGGTGGTGAAACTGTACAAATCCATGCCGCCAGCCGTCTTAAAGAGAACTCTTGACAGTCCGGCCCAGTTTCCTTCTGCTTTTATGCGAGATCTTCTTGTGGTTTTTGCTACAGAGTGTGACAGGGCTTCAAAGGCTGCGCCGCGTACTTGAAAGATAGGTAGTGCAAGTGCAGGAAGTGCTACACGAAATAACGACACCAAGATAGGAGCCATGGCACTTGGCGGAGATGGTAGATAATAATATACCCATAGCGATTGCCAAAAAAAGCGTACGTGACTTTGCTACAGAAGTTCTAGGTCCACGCGCTACAAACTGGACAAGAACGGGAGATATTGTTTTTGCTTTTAATATACACGCTCAGAGGAGATCCAGAGCGGAAGGGAGAGAAACAGCATACCGTACGCGGGAGAGTGTTTCTTCCCATTCAACCAACGTCAGATATCCCGGTAAATTCCCCACTCACAATAGGCTTGTGCCTGAACATCTAGATCTCGAAATGATAGATGAATTCATCGGTACACTAATTCTGGCTTCCGCTGTCTATTTTTTGCGAATGTTGTGTGGTAGTAAAGGACCTAGACACCGGCAATAATAACCTTCAAAAGCGAAAACTGGATCGATCTTCCTTCCACCAATAGTGGAATCATATCGCCCCTGTTAATATGGTATCAACATGCTTCATCTGATAGATCGATGGTTCTTGCCTAGAAATTGTGGGGGGTGATCCTGTAAATGAATCGTGGTAGAAAAAAACATGTCGAAACTTTGGGTTCACAGAACCAAGCATTAGCTAGTGCAAAGACACCCACCTCTTATAAATAGAAATCAGAGACCTCTTTTCTTTAAACTTTTCAAAATCATCTTCAGAGATCAATAACAATACCAAAGACTTCCAATCTCGACTTTTCCACCAATCATAGCACTTTCCCCACTACAACACTAATCTCTCACTCTCAACGATGTAAGTCCCTAAGGCTTTGATATTCAGAACAGCTAGCTAACAATTATACAGGTCTCAACCAACCACTTGGGTCTATTTCGACAATAGCGAGATTGTTGATAGCGAAGTTCTGTACAAGTCTTCACAATACTTCCGCACGCACCTCAAGCCAAAACAGCGACACAATGAAGACTGTCTTATCTGCCTCCTACCACTCAATTCAGAGAACAATCACACTCTGAACGACTCGGCTGAGGAAAACTCTTTCGAGCCCTGCTCCAATGAGCGTTGCCGCACTTGCGGGCCTCCTTCGTCTCAGACTACTAGCAGCAACCGACCCAGTTGCACAGACATCACATTTTGTGCCAATTCATGCGGCAAATCCTTTCACCTCACGTGCCTCCATCAATGGAGGTACACATCCCTCGAAAAAGGCGCCTGTCCGCACTGTCGGCAGCCCTGGGACCTCTCATTCCCTTCTCTTCACAGCATCGGCATTGGTCTATACCTTTCGTCTATTCAAAAGACAGAGACCAAATACATCATGCAAGACAGCACGGCGGTAGTCAGGTGTCACCTCCTCGCCTACCAAGCCGGGTTTCACTTCAATGACACTGTCTACTGCTTTCGAGTGCTGAAGACACTCTGGCAATACTGCGAAGCCAACAAATACCTCCCGACAATGTCAGATATGAGGGCTGTTTTCAAGGAGACGTCCTCGTTCAAGGTGTTGAAGCTTGTGGTCGCCGCCCTGTACGTCAGACAGCTGGACGACGCGTCGTTGGAGTTGCTCGCAGAAAAGAGGCAATTCCCAGCAGCCTATGTCCTCGCGATCAAGTCAAGGGGTGGCTATAGCAGTGTACGCAGGTTGAATCGGTTCAGGGACATCTTTGCCATGCTCCGCAAGACTCACGATAGCGGGTCCAAACAGAGATCGAGAGGAAAGGCTGTCATCTGAGCGATTGAGTGGGTTACTTTGATATTAGCGTTGCGATCTCGAGCGAAAGTACATGTAACTAGTAATTGCACATTTTCAAAAACTCAGTTCGCTCAACACGTGCACCATGATCTCTTTTTCCAGCCAGACCGGCCCACGTATTCTTCTCAACTGCTGCCTCCGGTTCAGCCCCAAAGTCCTCCTGGTCAAGGCCTCGTCGATGCGATAGTGGTACCAGTAGGGAAACGGCCCGTGGTTGTCGACGGCCTGGAGGTCCCCAACAAACTCCATGGGCAACTCGTTCCACTGCATCAACAAATGCTCTTTGGCCAGGTCGCTCGACTGCATCCATGTCCCGACGACCAGTCTTCTCAGCGCGTAACAGGTTTCCGGCATGTCGTACACCATCCGAATCTCTTTTGCGTGCGGCACGTCGTCAACGGCATTGCACGTTTCGAGCATCGCTTCCATGACGCCGAGGCAGAACTCTTTGTTCCGGAAGTGGGCGCCAGCAGCATAGCAGTCTATGAGTCTGCTTAGCATCGTGTTTGGCGCGGCCCTGACTAGAACCACATCCACCGTTACGCATTCCAAGTATGTCTCAACCGCCGCATGGTCCAGTGTGGGGAAGAGTGACGAAAACGGGAGCACCCAGGATTGGCGGCACCAGGGGCATTTGTCCCCAGAAAAAATGTCGAGGGAAGAAGCCCGCCATTTGGATATGCAGATCAAGTGAAACAATTGGCCGCATGAGACACAGCATGCTTGCCAATGCAGTGTGTCGTCGTGTACTTGATAGCTGGTGTGAGGTTCAGCATCAGGAATCAAGTGGAGGGGACTGTAGCAGATGTTGCATTCGTGCTGGGTGCGACGATTGCTTCGAAGGTGTTCTTGGAAAAATGCTGACCTGTAGCAAAGGCGTCTTTCTGAGACCTGGAGTGTGCCCAGACAGTATAAAATTTCCACATCAGACCTATGCAGCTGTTAGTTAAGATTCTGCAAATAGATATTGCTTTCTCACTGACGTATCAGCGTTTTCGCCTTCTTCGTTTTTTGCGGGATTCCCAAACTCGTCAGGCGCCCTTGCCGTGTTGAAGATATTCGGATGAGCTTGAGATACCCGCGCCTCTGTACCGGTGTTTGTAGATCCAGCCGACTCTGCATCCGAAGCTGAATAGCAGGTCAGGAATGCTGTCGCCCTTATCGTAAGGGGAAACATCTTACTGTAGTTGTCTGCAGCGTTGAGAGATATGGGCATTACTATGACGAATCATGGGCGAAGACTTTAGTTCGAACGTCGTGGAAGAAGAGAGTGACACGAGTTCAGGAGTCAAAATCCAAATACAACAATTTATAGCCAACACAGTGCGTCTTTACGTGTTCGTGTAGACCAGGGTGAGACTCAACCATGGAAAAGGCAAACATGATTAATATTGGTTGAGTAGAACCACATCGAAGTAAATTCGATCATATGATGTATAATTGGATACAGTAAGGCGGAAAATGTAATCCGAACCAACATATTTTTTGTCTGAACTATGAGTACGGATAACCCCTAAGCCACATATCCAATCAACATCTACGCATTGTCGCTCGCGTCTTCTATGAACCTGCCAAGCAACTCTATCGCATACTCGGCAGTCATCTGATGCCTTCCACGTTTTCTGTTTCTCAGCCCCATCGCGTCCCTAACATCCTCAACGAACTCCAGCGGGTGCTTGGCACCCCTTGTCCTCCACCCAACCGTACCTGTGTGCATTGCAACAAATACTTCGCGCAGCGGACACGGCTCGTTCGTTGGTCCGGAGACAACATGGCCGACTGCGTAGGCGAGCTGAACCACTTTCCAGCTCGGCAGGTCCAGTCTGATGGCGACGAAATCTTTCATCGCCTGCAGAACTGCGCTTTGGAAGGCGTCGTCCTGGTACTTGTGGCCAAGTAAATATGCTATGATCAAATCGCAGAGTCTTTGATCAAGATCAAAGTCATCCTGGAGGACTATGCGCTCCCAGTGGATCCAATCGTAGTAGATTGAGAAGATCGGCGCCTGGAAGCACGAGACGCGGAAAGATAGGGGTTCTTCGTTGCGGGGCCAGTCTCGTCGACACATTGGGCAGGTTGCGGTTCCGGTGGAATTCGCTTGCGTCGTCCATCGGATCATGCAGTCGCTGTGGAAGTTATTGCGGCAGTGTTTGCAGAACACCAATTCGTTCCTGGCTTCATGCAGGGCTTCAAGGCAGATATAGCAGTCGTCGTTAGGATCTCTTCGATATTCTTGCAGTCGAGCTCTGTACGCAGCGCACGTCTTGCGTAAAAGGTCTTCACGAATGTGAAATGGCGCCTCATGCTTTCCGACCATGAAGGTGACAATCTTGTCGAAGCGACTGGTCACAAGGTAAGCAATTGTCTTCATTCAGATGACGACCACTTACTATGTGGTTGAGGATGCCATCTTGCCTGGGCTTTTTATCTCGGGTTCAGAGTACTTGGTGTATTGTGGACGAGGGAAGAGAGGCGATCTGAAGCTGCAAATACTGTGAGGAAATTTGTACTTCCGAGGAATGAGTCTGATAGCAGAATGGTATCTACATTGACATTAGAAAGCGAAAGAGCTCATTTATACTTATGTTCTTATCAGACCTCGAACCATGAATAGAGTCAACAAGTTTGGACTGTGAGCTATGTACCATGTTTCAAATCAATGTACCATATCTCAAATCAAAACTTGGAGAACTTGGATAAAAGTCGGGCAGCCCAGATACAGGTTCAGCTGGCACGGATAAAATGCAGATTGCTCAACAATAGCGATGGGTACGTAAGCATTTTGCGGGTCTTTTCTGACTGATGGTACTTCGAAGAATAGGTTCGCTATATAGGCTACAAGGTCACCAAACACAATCCAGGCCTATACAGAGTCAACAATATTCTTCTTTCGTACAAGAAATCCCGTTGACGGCTACAGCATGCTCTACTTTAACGAATACTGCACACAGGCATGTTAAGCCAGCCAATTGACACTTTTGTAGTTTCCAGCCCATTGTTATCACAACTCATAAGCCGCAGAATTACAACCAAACTACTCCGATCAAAGCAGAGTGTAGACCTCGTGATAAGACACAGCTGTGATGGGGTCATTGAACCTTCTTGCCTGAGACTGCATTTTTCCAAGTGACTACTCGGACGTGCCTGGGTGCAGTAGACATTCACAAGCGAAAAAGCATGTTGCAGCCAATCATTTTGAGTCATCTCCCTTACTCTGCAGCAATGTCACGCCTTAGAACAAGTGCATTGTCAGTAATAAACATTGTATGAATCAGGGACGTTGTGGTGCCAGGCTGCGCCTCAAGATATTCTCATTGCTTCGTTATGTCATTACTACCCTTGCTGTTTCCACCGACCTTTTCATAAGCTCCGATCACTGGTGCTAAACGAGAACTCTTGTTGAGTCCCGTCCTACGCTGCTCGAGCTTACTGCTGGTGAGCGTGCGATGCATGGCCACCCTGCACACCCAGATCATGAGCGAGCTTGCTGCCGGCCTTGAAGGTACCGTCAGGGTTGCGGCCATCGCCCGCCTCGCCATCATGCTCGTGGGAAGCATGACCACCCTTTACGCCAAGGTCGTGGGCGAGCTGACTGCCAGCCTTGAAGGTGCCATCGGGGTTACGCTGGCGAGTGTTAGTCGAGCAGATAGTAGTAAGAACGTAAGCACACTTACACCGCTGTCGGCAGTGTCGTGGTGAGCAGCATGACCGCCCTGAGCGCCCAACTCCTTGGCGAGCTCGGAGCCCTTGGTGAAGGTGCCGTCAGGGTTGCGGTCTGGGTGGTCGGAGCTGCTGGACTCGTTGTGGGCGCCGTGGGAAGCGTGGCCGCCCTTGGCTGCAATCTCCTTCAGCTCATCCATGGGAAGGTTGGCGAAGTTGGCTGGGTTGGTGGATGCCATTTTGGTAGAGTTGTGGGCGTTCAAGAGTATGCAGAGTTAAGTGCAGAAAGATTGGTGGAAGGAAGGTTCGATAGAAGAAGTGTAGACTAAAGTTACATCAAGTGAGAGAATCGCTACTGTTATACCCCATGTTTACCTCTGCTCCACAAACTCTGACGTGACGCTGCCTATCAATGGCAAACAGCCGTAGGCAAACAAGGGTCTAGACACACATATCTCTTCCGAAGTGGCCTCTGATTCGATGTGCCTGGGAGAATCAGGAGGGGCATCGTGGTGCCAGGCAGTTGCAGCCTGCTCACATCCCTGTACGGTTGTTCTGTGCCGTCAGCTGGCCGTGACATCATCCTTGCCAAGACTTACTTAACGCGACGCGAGACGCGGTCGCGTATCTGATCACGTGCCATGTGGCTAGGCCAACCAATCGTAGATGGCGAACGCGGCAGGGATCGCGGACGTCATGTCGCGCCCATTGCTTTTCGCTGCTGTGCAACTCAGCTCCAGGCTGCATTGCAAGATTACTACTTTTCCAGTATTTCCGTAGCAGAAGTTATTCAATTGACTGAACTTCAACCTGTTCGACTCGTAGCTGAAGTCTGCCTGATCACACAATTGTAGACATTGTAGACATGAGTCTCAAACGCAAAGCTGCTGACGCCGCGACTGACGCGACAAAAAAGTCCAAGCAGAACGGCAGCATCACAGCCTTCTTCGGCGCGCCGAAACCATCTTCAAATCCGAAAGCCTCTTCAGCGGCTGCTGCAAAATTCGACAGAGAAGCATGGGTTTCGAAGCTCACAGAGGAGCAGAAGGACTTGCTCCAGTTGGAGCTTGACACATTGCACGAGAGCTGGCTGCCGCATCTGAAAGATGTGCTCGTAAATCCTCAATTCCTGGAGCTGAAGAGATTCTTGAAGAAGGAAATCAGCAGCGGCAAGACGGTCTTCCCGCCGATGAAGGACGTGTATTCCTGGTAGGTCTCACCGCTTGGCCCTTTCATCCACAGCTGATTGATATTCTCAGGTCACGACACACTCCGCTCAACACCGTTAAGGTTGTCATCACAGGGCAAGACCCATACCACGGGCCCAACCAGGCCCACGGCCTGTCCTTCTCTGTCCGCCCTCCCACGCCTGCACCGCCGTCACTCGCGAACATCTACAAAGCGTTGAAGATTGACTACCCTGACTACCAGCCACCACCGAAAAAGGGCGGTCTGTTGACGCCATGGGCAGATCGAGGCGTCTTGCTACTGAACACGTGCCTGACCGTGCGCAGAGGAGAGGCAAACTCACACCAGGGCAAGGGGTGGGAGCTGCTGACGCAGAAAGTCATTGATACGGTGGTCAAGGTGCGCAGCAACGGTGTTGTGTTCATGGCATGGGGCTCGCCGGCGCAGAAGAGGACCGTTGGCATTCCAGTGGACAAGCACTTGATTCTGAAGAGCGTCCATCCCAGTCCACTGAGCGCCATGCGAGGCTTCGTAAGTGATTTGATGTTACGGCGATGTACAAGTACTAATAAAATCCAGTTCGAGTGTCACCACTTCACCAAAGCCAACACTTGGTTGGTGCAGCGCTACGGCAAGGATGGCGGCATCGACTGGGATCTCAACGTAGATTCGGCGGCGATCGTCGAGCCCAGCAAGACTGGTCAGCCGGTGGACCCGAAAGATAACACAGCATCGAAGGGTAGCGCGAGTACCAAGGAAAACGACGTGCCAGCAGAAGATCCCCAGGGTAAAGAGAACGACGCGAGTAAAACGACCGCTGACCCTGAGGCGGATATTGACTCAGACGAGGAAGCGGCGCTGAGGGAAGCCGGTTTATGATCATGACGACGTGTCAGACGTAGTCATCTTGAACATTTCCTGTCTCTCTGACTTGATCCCAATCATTTAGGCAGATGCTGCTCGATTTCAACACTCCACCTTGATACTATCTCACGAAGTTGATGTCTTGGCTTGGCATGGCGCGAGCTGCTCTTCTTATTTAATTAAAGCTAAGCCCGTTCAGTTACACAGCATCGCACTCTTCACATTTTGATTTTCCTCCTTCCCTCCGACCACAACATAGCGTCTCAACTTGTTTCACTTGACAACGTTGGAAAATGTCTACACTCATTGTCAACGTGAACACGTTGCAAAGGTGCATCAGCCACGTCTCGGTCAAATATCTTACTAAACTTGACTAGCTATCTTAACGGACCGACTGTCAAGGTTCTCGTGGGCAAAGAGGGCGAAGCACAACCGTTCTTCGTACACAAGGACCTGCTCACGGCACGATCCAGTTTCTTCGCCAAAGCTCTCAAGCACTATCCCGCTCTCAGCGAATCCAAAGATGCGACTAAGTCGATCGAGCATGGCGGCGGCGACGCATGGCACGAGAGTAGTACTGGCGTGGTCAAACTGCCAGATGACGATCCAGATGTCTTCGTCCTGTATGTCCATCTAATCTACCATGGGTCTTTACCTGTCCGCGAGGAGCCAAACGCGGAGGACCCTTCGAAGATCACGGGATATCGGCAACCCAATCACAAAGATGTCAATATCGCGGACTTGATTGAAGGCGAGCAGTACATGCTGGCTAGGTTGTACGTGTTGTGCGAAAAGATTCAAGATGTCACCGCGAAACGCACAATCATGACCGCTACTATCGAGTCGACTCAGATGAACCGGGTGGACGGCAAACGTTATGTTCCAAGCTTCGAGGCTATCTTGATTATCTATAACGGAACAATGTCCTCGGATCCCATGCGAGAGTTCCTCGTCGACTGTGCTGTTCTGCAGGGTAACGCAACGTGGCTCAATAAGGAGGATACTTCCGCGCATCACAGCGAATATGTTCGAGACCTTGCATTCGGCCTATTGAAATACCGGCCGGTACCGCCAGAGACGTGCGAACTCGACACCACAGATTTTAAGTGGTACTGCGACAAGATCAAGGCAGCCGACAACGAAGCCAAAGAGAGCAAGAACTAGACTACGAAGGACATCATAGACGTCCCAAGACCTCTCCTGGCGAGCTTTCGCCAGCATAGATACTGGGTAGAGTGATATTGATCGGAGCATGCTAGCCGCTCACGACCTCCCAGCAAACGATAGCGCGGACACAATCTCCCTTCTCGGATCACCGCACCACCGCCGACGTCTGCAGCCGAGAGGAAATGAAGCAAGCTCACACAAGTAGTTCTAGCAGCTATATACACGTAGTTCAAGCTACACAAAACGAAACCATATTCTCCACGTGCAAAAGAACGTGAATTTTGCGCCTCCAGCACCCGTCGTGAAAACGCGACAACGTCGTCCCCAGCCCATCATCATCACAGCACGCCAACAATCAAACCCTGCGACACGACTGCACAAGCACCAACGTCAGACGCCCGCTCGAAGCTCTGCGCTGCACCCACGCGACTCCAGAATCCACTCCTACCAGCACCATCTCATTATCACAGCATGCCCACAATAAAACCCCACGACACGACCCTCCACAGCATAGAAGCACCAACGTCAAACACCCGCTACACCTCCGTGCACCACTCTGCTCCAAACCCAACCATGAGCACCGTCTCCGCGCACTCTAATTACGCCACGGACTCTAATCACGCCACAGCGCAGTCCGCAGCACACCGTCTCCATGACATGCCTGCGCTCTCTCTGCTCGGTCTGTCCCCGCCTCACACGTGACGATGCAGGGCACAGCATCGCCGCACGGTGCTGCGGACCCGGTGCGAGTCCTGCGCTCACGAGCACCCTTGCGTGTCGCTTTCTCGAGCTTGCCCTACTCCTCGTGCTCAGGATGGATAATCGGATGCAATCACAGCAGCACCCGCTCATCGCTCGTCCGCATCACGCACGGCACGGCACAGCATGCACAAAAGAAACACGATGGGATTTCTATGGGACTTCTCTACCTCCCATGTACCTCAAAAGGAAACAGGCAACCAGGTATTTACACACAACACTATTTTCTGCGCTCTACTGGTCGTCGATGACGTGCAGATACTTCTTCTCCTCGCGCTTCTCGCGCTCGGACATGGGCGGCAGGTCGTAGTAGGACGAGCTGCGGTAGCCCTTGAGGTACTCGAAAGTCAGGCTGCTGAGCTCGACGGGCTGGATGTCGAGGTCTTTGAAGGTCTTGGCGGTCGGGTCGATGACCTGGTCGATGAACTCGCGCTCGACCTCGTCCTCGGAGTGGATGGGCCACCAGAGCAGGCGGTTGGCGAGGCGGGCGATGGGCTTGAGGATGGGCGCGGGGAGGTTGATGTGGCGGCGCTTCTTCATGGCTTCGCGCTCGACGAGGTCGTTGAGCTCGGCCATGGTGTACTCGGTGGGGCCGTAGAGCTCGTAGGTCTCGGCGGCCGTGGTGTCGTCGTGCAGCATGGTTTCAAGGGCCATGCCGACGTCGATGGCGTGCACGGGGCTGAAGCGCTCCTGCAGCCAGTTGGAGGTGATGACGTTGGAGGGCGCGGCGAGGCGCTGCAGCAGGCGGTCCTCGTAGCCGAACATGGGGGCGGGGCGCACGATGGTGGTCTCGGGGAAGATGGAGCGGGCGACCTGCTCGCCCTGGGCCTTGGTGCGGTAGAATTCCGAGGTGGAGTCGAGGGTGGCGCTGTGCGAGGAGACGTGGACGTAGCGGTCGATGTCGTACTTTGCGACGGCCTCGGCGATGCGCTCGGTGCCCTCAACGTGGACGTCGGCGAGGCTGAAGTTCTTGGTGGGGTAGTCGCGGCCAATGAGGTTGTAGACAATGTCAGAGTGGCGCACGCTCTCCTCGATCGACGCCGTGTTGCGCAGGTCCATTTCCATGAAGACGACGCGGCCGAGGTCGCCGGTGACCTTCAGGTGGCGCTTGGCCATCTCCTCGCGGAAGGGCACAATGACGGTGCATCCCGAGCGGGCTGTCGCGATTAGCGCGGTCCTCCAAGTCACGGGGGCACGCACCGAGGCGGTTGACGATGTAGCGGCCCAGGAAGCCCGTGGCTCCGAATACCGTCGCCGTGTAGCCTGCGAGTGTGAGCGTGCGGGTATACATGCGCGGGCGGCTGCGCACCTCCGAGCGAGGAGCGTCCGGCGGACACGGTCAGGATGGGCTTTCCGGTCCTGCGCGGGTCAGTACTGGGCGGCGGGGGCGAGGCGGCGGACGCACCTGGTGATGCGGACGTCGTGGTTGAGGCGGGCGGCCGGGCGGGCGGCCGAGGTGGAAAACGGCGAGACGCGGAGGGAGCGCAGCGGGGCCGGCATCGCTGCGCGGGCGCGGGCACAGCGAAGGGGCAGGGCCATGGTTGCGGGTTCAATGGCTGGCGGGGGGGGTGCGAATGTCGTCGAGCGAGCGCGAACATGAAGCCGGGCTTGGCACGCTCCGCCGTCACAGCTCCGCAACGCCATAGATGTCCCACGCCGCACCACCCCACGTCAACACACCACGTCAACACACCACCACCCACACCCCCAACATGGCGATGGACACGGACACAATACCGAACCTGCTCGGCGACGCGCGCGACCAGGCGCCCGAGGAGCTGCAGGAGTACTTCATCGCCTTCGAGGACTACTGGGAGCGGAAGCTGTGGCACGAGCTGACGGACAAGCTGGTCGACTTCTTCGAGCACCCGGACAGCGCCAAGCAGCGGATACCGTTCTTCGAGACGTTCATCAAGAGCTTCGCCGGCAAGATCAACCAGCTGAAGCTGGTCACACTGGGGCTGAGCGCCGCGACACAGTTCAAGGGTGCGTAGGGCGTGGCTATCGAGGCTATAGCGACATCCGGGCTATACTGACATCTGCAGACGACAAGGAGCGCCTCGCCTTTGTGAATGCCCTCGCCGACAGCGTCAACAAGCCCGCCTCGCAGGACGCCTACGTCTACGCCACAGTGGCCGCCGCCAGCATCCAGCTGCGGTTACACGACGAGGACGGCGCCAAGCAGAAGCTGGACGAGTGCGAGCGCATCCTCGACCGCTTCGACTCGGTCGAGACGGTCGTGCACGCCAACTTCTACAAGACCAGCGCGCAGTACTACCAGGTGCGTTGGCTGCCTCACACTCCGCCCCGCTAACAGCCGCAGTCCAAGCACGAGTTCGCCGCCTACTACAAGAACGCCCTGCTCTTCCTCGCCTGCGTCGACGTCGCCGACCTCGAGCTGCGCGACCGCCAGTCCCGCGCCTACGACCTCAGCATCGCCGCCCTCGTGTCCGACTCCATCTACAACTTCGGCGAGCTGCTGCTGCACCCCATCCTCGACTCGCTCGTCGGCACCCCGCACGCCTGGCTGCGCGACCTGCTCTTCGCCTTCAACCGCGGCGACCTGAGCGCCTACGACGTGCTGTCGGGTAACATCGCAAAGGTGCCGCTGCTGCAGGAGCACCAGACCTTCCTGTACCAGAAGATCTCGCTCGCCGCCCTGACCGAGACCATCTTCCGCCGCCCGCCCCACGACCGCGCCATGACCTTCGCCGACATCTCCGCCGAGACAAAGGTCCAGCCCAAGGAGATCGAGCACCTGATCATGAAGGCCCTCAGCCTGGGCCTGGTGCGCGGCCAGATTGACCAGGTCGCCGAGATTGCGCGCATCAACTGGGTCCAGCCCAAGGTCCTGGACATGAAGCAAATCGAGAGCATGCGCGCGCGCCTCAAGGAGTGGGACGCGAGCGTGAACCAGCTGGGCAACTGGATCGAGGGGGTGGGCAAGGACGTGTGGGCAGCGTAGGGGTAAACGGCGTGCTGATATCACTGCAGCGATGAGGTCGTGGCAGAGGCCGTACAAAAGGCCCACGAATGAGAAATGAATAAACATAACACAAGCCACAAAATCACCGAGATCACGGTTGTCCAGTGATACCACATGACATCTGCACAGCACGAACCCCCACCACGACCCGGCTGATTCATCGCACCGTCCTCGCTCGCAACACTGCCACGCCGCGCTTCCTCCGCCCGTCGCCTGTATTCACGGTCTCACTCCACGCTCCACTGACCACTCTTTCTCATCGCGCCGAGCAAAGTACAGCACTGGTAATTGCATGTCTACATTCTGAGATCTAGTGACCTGATACGTATATACCTAAGGTAGAACAGCCTAGCATTATATTCCTAGCATCAAGGTGTTAGCTAGAAGATGTTTTTCTAAGTTAGAACTACATTTATAAAGAAGATCTAATTTTACTAAATACGTTCTTAGTACTATTAAGAACCTAATGCTTTTCCTTTAGATGCCATTATTAATCAGAGATTATAAGCAACTAGATTCAATCTTCTTAAGATGGAACGAAGTAACTAAGTAATCAATTAAGTTCTCTGCCTTCTATATGGCGTTGCAAGAACTTATGTATATACTCTGTTTTAGTATAAAATAAGAGCAAGGTACCGAGCAAATTAGTAATTGCTGCTCCTGATCAGGCCTGATTAATATCAACTAACTGATCACGTGCCTGAACCTCTCGTCAGCTCACTTGGGATGATTGAATAGTGACCTGCAACCGCCATGTGTACAGAACCGAACGCTCATGTTTTCATTGCCTTTATGGCATATGCGACTTGCAACGACCCAAGGATGTTTTGAGCGAAAGCAAACAACAGATTCAGGCCTCCGAGCCAAATAACCGCCCAAAAGATCCACCATTGGTAAGAGTCTTGTTGGTCTCCAGAGAGCCCTCAAACCTCTGGCGCCCTGGGTATACCTGCACTTTCATCATACATGCCGAAAGAATGGGGAATAACAGATCTGCGTCTGTCGAAGGTCGCGGTGGCGAGAGATTGAGCGATGCCAGTACCATGCGTGAGTCTGTACCGCTCGTCCAACAGCTGCCCGACCAGTCCATCGCTCGCGCTTAACCTCAACGGCTTTGGCTGTCTGTCGTCGCCGAAGAACACTATACGTGTCCAACACCTCACGTGCCAAACCGGCTATCTCGCTTGTCGAACGGCTGTCTCGAGCCTTTTCGTATCGCGAGTAGCATCTAGACCATCGTTAGCTTTGACAAACACTTTTGAAGGCATCCAACCGACGATGGGAGAAGAGCCCCATCAAGACTGGACGCGGATGCAAGACGGCACTCGAAACAACAGGTTCTTCGCCCCGCCCTCGAAGCCAAGACGAGCTCCGATGCTATCGACCCAACTATTGCGCGTTCCCCGACTTGTAAGAACTGCGGCGTGGAAGTGTGTGGGTGGAGCAGTACCTGACGAGTCGCGTGCCTCGATTCCGCACGATGCATCAGGGGATACGTGTTTGTTGGAGGTCACCAAGAGCGGTGGACGCGTTCACAGCTTCGAGACAGGTCTGGGCTGCCTTGCATCTGCTGAGAGCGTGCGGTGAAGGAGTAGTCTGGTGTTTGGATATCCAATGCAGTACTCTTGCCCACGGGTTCTGGCGATGGAGAAACGTGAGGCAGCCGAGGAGACAAAAGATTGAGCGTACAGCGGGTAGGCGCCGATCGTCCTTACAGTCATCCGCCGGTACTTTAGCAGTGATGCGTGCTGTCACAATACGGTCGATACTAATGTTTGTACTTTCGGTCAATGGCCCTGCGATCGCTGTCATAAACCACAGTATCCGCTCGTAGGGTAGACAGCGGAATTTGTAGGTGCTGCTAAGAATGCTGGTCAAGATGGCCCTTGATTGATGCATCTCTCGCGCCACAAATCGTGCGGTGAATACAATGTCGCTCTGCTAGACATCACGTTGCTCATTTGAATCAGGGACCAAGGCGGCGAGCAGTGCCGTTATTAGGTCCAGTGGAATGGGCTAGAACGACTTACGTTCTTACCAGAAGCATCCCCTCTTTTCCCCAGACTGAGTATGCCCATCTTCATAAGTCAATATCAACCCGTCGTCGGTAGGCTGGATGGCACAGGCAGCAACGAGGTGGTCGTGTATCGACGCAACGCGCACGAATGCATCGCACATGTGCATTCAAGGCGCATGATCCTTTTCTGCGCCGAGACTGCTCCTATGCGGCTTGCTTGTTCGAGCTCAGTGTAGGATCCTTGTTGCGCCTGCGTTCACCGGTACGGATGAAGCCGTCACTCGACACGCAAGCCGCACTCACTTCTCCACTGTCGTGCTGCGAGTGCACGTATCGTACAATTGGTGTCGGTTCAAGTACGACGATAAGCCACAGCAATGCGACTTGACGCCTTTCCTGCAGATGCAATGACGGGTTTACGAGCACACACCTCCGCGCCGCCAGTACCTCAGCTGGTCCTTCCATCCACAATCTCACCAAGACACCCAGCACGTAACTCTTTCAATCCTTTTTTTTGGAATCCCCATCTATACCTATCCAACGTATAAATTGTTTGCTAAGGCTCAATGCTTGCTTGACCCATTGTCTGCCACTGCAAGCGATCTCCAACAACTTTTGAAGGAAGAGACGATTACTAGCGTACAAATTGTTGAGGAATATCAAAAGTACATCGGCAAATACAACAACAAACTACACGCGATTATCTGTGTTCCATCGAACTTGACCGAGATCGCACAAACTCTTGACAATGAGAGGAAGAGTGGCAAGCTCCTGTCATATCGCGCACTACACACAATAAAAGACTTCCTATGTAGCAGTCTAGAGAGTTACTTACTCTTCAGCCGCCCTGTAGGTGTGTATAAGTTCAATAAGGTTGTGGCGTTTAGCCATATTTACCAGATGTAGAGAAAGCAGTGGTGATCCCGCTGGCGATCGGCCACAAACGACAAGCTCCTTCGTAGGCTGTCCTCCCCAGCGAATGAAAAGTGATCTCGGCCACATTGCCGGCCATACACCAAGACATCAGGTGCGAACGACAGCCTAATTGAGCCGGTCAATAATCTCTCAGTCCGCCACATCTCAATCGTTCACACATCCACATTGTTCAACGTCCGTGTGATTGGCTTTTCGTACCGTTTTCGGAACGTCATATTGTGCGCATCAGTACTTTCAGCTTGCTTGTCACTGCTACCTGGTGGAATAACCAGGATCTATTTGCTTCAGAATCACTGTGAGCCAATTGATTGCAATTGGGAACTGCGCTCTTGGCTATCTTTGTTCCTACTCGAATCGTGGCGACCTGAGCCTGCGATCAGCCGCGAAAGACACTTTAGTCATGCTGCAAGCATCTTCAGAGAGCAGATAAAAGGCTGCTGTAAGTATCGCTCCGACGTGATGAACACCTACTCACTGTTCTGACATTGCGTACATTTTCCATATTCAAGCCTATTCCCATCTCACTATGCCTGCAGATCATCTCGTCATCGATATCGAAGAAATTCCCGGGGAGCACGGGACCGCAGAGGAGGAGGTAGAGTCGCTGAGAGATTTATTGGAGCGTGCGACAGGCAGATCGACAAGTCTAGCCGAATTCAAAGCTGATCTTCTGTAAGTGCAGAATACAGTCACACCCCCTGATAGTTCTTCACTTACCTTTTGTCTGCAGCAATTCCGTGAATCGCTTACAGAGAGTCGTCACCGCTAGCAACGCCCGAAATGTCCAAAGTATCTTGGAGCACCTTATGGCGCCCCGGTTCGAGGTCCTCGCAGACGTGGATGCTCGCACCAGGGCAATTGACGCAAAGCTCGATATTCTTCTCAATAGTCGTGGCGCACTGGCAAATTGGCCAAGAGTCAAGTTCCTAGTCTCTCTGTTCCGCATAGTCACTGGACCGGCTGCGGATATTTTTCAAATCGTCAGTTTCGTCAGTGACGCGGTTCATGGCCATTTGTTTGGTGTAGTGTTCGTGGCTGCTGCCTTTGCCAGCGTCGATGATGATGCAGCCGCCCAACAGGCAGCTGTAGTCGTCTGGATGGAACAATCCGAACAATCTTTCTGGAAGTCGTAGGTTCTGTCTGCATGAAGCAGTGTGTTGTACGAGCTTACCTTTCTACAGTGTCTCTGAGTACTATGCCAGCGCCAAGAAACTTTCGTTGATGGAACAAATTAGCAATGCTCAGATGCTTCAGTACATCTGTCAACGTAACAAAAAGCTTTCGCCAACGTTGCGGTGGTCATCCAAGGATAAACTCGATGTGATTGATACTTTGGCTGGCACGTATTACGAGAAGGTCGGTTGCTTCCAAGGTGTGTAGCCGGTAGCGATTGTTGACATAATATATAGGGCGCCAAAGCGATGTACGACTCTGTGATCACTGTCCTGCACAATAAGAAACCGCTCCCACGAGCAGCTGCCCTGAACTGCGTCAGCCTTGCTCTTGCTTCCGTCGTCGAGAAGGTCGAGCCCCAGGCAGTAGTAACAGCGCTTACCGTAATCGGCTCTAGCAAGACGCCCGAGTTACAAGCGCACCGTCCGCCCAGCTCATTCACACCCATCTTCGTTTTTACCGAAATTCTCTCGAAGGGTCTGGAAGAACGTCTATACATTCGCGGTATCACGCAAGCGTGGAATAAAGCTATACACTCACCGCAGACAGAGGATCCCACAGACAATCTTTACTCTGATGAGGGGAGACCCTTACCGGGAGATTTTCAGTCAGGTATGCAGATTCAGTCAATCCACGATGCACTGACCGCTACCGGTGAAAGTCACAGCCGTGATGAGGTAGAGACTGCAATCGCCACGATGCTGGAAAAGTGCTCTCAGGTCTACCCATTGCTTCCAGGAGAGACTATACAGCGACATGAACTTGCTTGCTTGGCAGCTGCATATGGCCCAGCTGAAACGACGTCCCTTGCCTACTCGCGGGAAACGAACTTCGCCCGGATGACGTTCATCATTCCCCAGCTGAAGGTCCAGCATACACGTCATGTACTCTCGAAGCACCCGGAACTGAATCATGTAAGTCTATTGTTGCCAGATTGATACAGGTGATAACATTGAATAGAACTTATCGCATCCAAACCCACCATTCATTCATTCGTAAGTCCATATATATCGATACACAAGCACATAACTAACAACCTACAGACTTGCTGAGCCTGCTGGAGCCGTTACACAGATGTCACAAATTTTCGCGTCCTACATTGCTCCGGTAGCAATGACTCTGGCTTTCGCTATGCCGCCTCCTTGGGGAGTACTTGCTGCTGGTGGCATGCAGATCCTCGGAGAGATCTTCGGATCATTGGGCGGCCACGGAGGTGCTCTAGAAGGCACTGTAACAACGCTTCTGACTCAGACCGTTGTGGCAATCTCGAATATGCTCAAAGATCAGAGGGTGATTGCTGCACAAGATGCTATCAAGACATTCATCGGCTGGCTCGCGACCGAAGCTGGCACGCTGAAGATGATCACATCGCAGAACAAATTACATATTGTAAGATGTCGTCCCACATAGTAAATCAGCGTTAACTGCAGTTAGGATTACCTGCTCAAGACGCTGGAAAACGTCAACGATCCAAGCCATTCTGGAAACCTCCTGAGAGCGCTCAATGTGCTCACAGCTGACGATCTTTGCACCCTGGACAGGCCAGAAGTCATCGATCTGGCCTTCGTTGTGTGCACTTCTTTCTTTTGCTCCTTCCGTCTGCGTTGCCAGCTTTACGCCATGCTTGCAAGTATTGCGAAGGACAAGGGGCACGTGGACGAGTATGACTCGAATGCGGCAGAATTCTTTCTACTTGTGGACGAGCTGAAGGCGAACATCGAGACCTGGTCGAAGACCTTGAAAGACAAGGTGAATGCTCTGGAACAAGCACGCAAGGATCAGGTCAAACTCGAGCATTGGGACACACGTGCCACTCATTGCGGTGGCACATACGGCGCTGCAGCTGGCACTTGCGTAGAATTTGGCGACGATGGATGGCGGTTCAAGGATGAGGGGAGAGAGGGCGATAAGCTTGTGCAGTCTCTGTGAGAATTTCGTTGAACGATTGTTAAACACATGCTGACGTTCATCACAGGAAAACAGATCGCTGGACTGACGGCTGGATCTGGGATAGGCAAGATCACGAGAGTAGGTTGTAGTATATCGAAGCTGTAGTGGGACTGACGGTATTGCAGAGTCCTACGAGAGCGAGGTGAAAGCAAACTACACGCAGTACACGCTTGATCTTGGCAAAACTCTGGAGGCCAGATACGCAGACCATCGCAAGACCATCAAAGACTGGAACGAAAGTCTTGCTGGAATCCGGCAGATGATGCCACCAGAGAGGCCAGCGGCACCGAGCGTCACGGTTTGTCACATACGCAGGACTTTCGAGCATCTTGCTAACGTTTTCAGGGATGGGTGGATTCGGAGATACCTTCTCCTCTTCTATCGAAGTACAAGAAAGTCGTATACTTTGTCGAGTACGAGAACGACAGGGGGCCATCTCTCGTTAGTCCAGGCAGTCCATCCCAATTAGTGCAGCGTGGTAAGGCGCCTAAGCTCGTTATCCCTGTGGACCCAAAGGGGTCTGCAACACAGCGAAATATCTGGGCGCAGTTCTCTGATGACTCGAACAAGATAGAGTCTCGGCAGAAGGTGGACATTGTGCAAGACAACACGACTACAGAATGGCTGCACCTCCAATTAGATGAAGATTAACTTAAACACTAGAAGTAATATGCTTGGCAGAGTATCGCTTTCGTAGCCATCCCAGTCTATCTATCGGTGCTTGTAAAAATATACGGACCCCCTTAATCTGGTAGACTACGTTGAGAACCGCTCCTGATTGGCCGGCCACTGTTAACAACCAATCAGAAGCAGGCCACAACATAGCGTACCAATCCTAGGGGGGTCCGCACATTTCGGCAAGCACTATACTACTGCAAATATTGAATTCTAATTCGGATCTCTGCAGCTTATACAAAGTAGCCGTAATCCAAGAAAGTCCATTGCAACATAGAAAAGAGCTCTAAATCTCGCTAAATTGTGACGTTCTTGTTGATGAGCAGGACGGATCAAGAGCTGCAGACTAGCTTGGCCGCGTCTGTCATCTAGACAGAGCGCGGTACGGATAGGTCTAGAGTTTGCAAATGGATTTGACTAAAGTAACTGGTCTACATGGGAATATGCGATCAAAGATCGGAGGTCATATCTCGATTGGGCTCGCAGAAGGACTCTGAGCCGTACGTTTTCCTCCTGAGATTCAAATCTGAGGGTCAGCCTAGGCGTACGTTCGAGCGTCAATCGTTTAGTACAGAAGCTAACATGCACAGTTTGTCCGCATACATCAGTTCCCGTTCCTGTCGCACACGATGTGCCGCCACGCGAAAGTGTAGAGACAAGGTCTATAGTCATCAGTCGAACGTGAGTCTTCATAGCACGTTCTTGAGAGACACGCACTTGTGTACCAGCTATCGATGTCTTTGTAAAGAAAGCATCGTTTCAGTACAAGAGCATTATTGGTATCTTCTCTAGACACATGCTCGTAACATGGCAATCAGGGTCAATGCCGCAATGCATAGAGTTGTTGCGTCCACAGCCACGCAGCTCGACTCGCCAGACCGTCGCTCAGCACGCTATCGATGCTGTTCACTAAACCGCCGCAGACGACTGTCTCGAGAGTCAGGCTAATCGCGAAACGCAAACAACGAGCGCTGTTTTTATCTCGGGCCCGGGTGTCCCCGCGTCAACGAAAGGAGTCCGCGTCCCCCGTCGTCGGCTTCCGCGCACCTTCCACGCGCCCCCCCCCCCCCGGAGCGGAGCTGTAGTGTAAGCGTGCGGGTGGATATACAGGGATCACGCTTGGGACGGGACGTTGGAGGGCAGCGCTGCGGATCTCGCATGATTAGATGTAATACGCCTAGGACTTCCCCGTCACCCGTGGTATCTCCCCCATTGCCCTACTGCCGTATCTCCACCCCCCCCCCCCCCCCCGTCTCAAACCCCCGCCGCACACCTCACAACAGCCCGCCCTCCATCGCGCCCCCCGCCACAACCGTGGCGCCCACCACCCACGCCGGGAACCACACCAGCCAGACCGTGACCTGGGTCCACAAGCCACTCACGCCCCAGCCGAGCGCGGCCTGCACCAGCACGGCGTGCAGATCGGCGCCGAGCAGGCGGGCGCCCCACTGGACGACGAGCACGGGGTTCAGCGGCGCGAGGAGTGCGAGCTGCAGCGCGGTGAGCCATGTGTTGTCGGTGCGGCGCACGAAGGACAGCGGGGCGCACAGCACGCCGACGAGGACGGACTGCGAGAAATTGAGCGTGGCGAGGGCGGCGAGTGCCATGCCCAGCAGCAGCAGCGAGAGCGACTGGACGAGGGCGGCCGAGCGGCGCGAGAGCGGGCGCAATTCGCTCAGGAACCACGCCACGCCCAGCGGGATCAGGGTCGTGCTGTTGGCGACCGCGATGTGCAGGCGGCCCAGGTTCGCGGCGTCCCAGGTGTTGTAGAGGTAGAGCGGGATGAGGGAGAGCAGGTGCGTGGTTAGGACGAGGAGGAGGGGTGGGAGGAGGGCGCGCTCGGTGGGTTGGGTGAGGGCGGTGGGGACGAGGGCTTTGGCGCCGGCGTGCTCGACGAGGTGTGTTTCGGGCGTGGTGTCGTTCTTGGCATCGTTTATAATGTCGTCGTTGGCATCGTTCTTACTGTCGTCCGGCGCTGTGGAGGCCGGGTTCGGCACGGCAGCACGCCCGCTCGCGACCCACAGCGCGATCGAGGTGATGCTGAAATTAAACGCGATCAGCATGGCCGACGGCAAATACGTGCCAATACTGATAAAGCGGTTGGCCTGGATCAGCAGGTAGAAGAAAAAGCTCTGGTGCAGGTGCTCGAGCAGGTTGTTCAGGCTGCGGAACAGCGACTCGAGTGTCTTGCCCAGCGTCATCTCGTCGTGCCAGCCATCGCCCACGGTGCTCAGCGTAATCGCGTCGACGTGGTACGGGATGAACGACGAGTGCGGCCCCGTCGCGTGGCCCAGCCCCTGCGCCAGCATCCCCCGCAGCATCGTCCGCAGCCGCTCGCGGTACGAGTCGCCGTGGTCGAACATGCGCTGGATCGCACACGCGATGCCCATCTGGCTCGACGCAATCTGCACGGCTGTATTAAACAAATCCAGGTTCGGCAGCTGCCCGTTCAGCCCGTCGTACAGCACGTGCAGCTTGTCGTAGCGGTGGCCCCACGGGCCCGCGGGGTAGTCGACGGCCACGGCGGCCTGCAGCGCGCCGCTCTTGAGCGGCAGGTCCTCGACGTACCGCGCGTCGTGGGCGTCGTGGTACGCGTCGACCCAGGCCTGCGGGCCCGTGGTGCTGTCGCCCGGCACCAGGAAGATGATGTCCTTGCTCCACAGGCTCCAGCGCTTGAAGTAGCGCGCCAGCGTCAGCACCAGCGCGACGCCCGACGTGTTGATGTCCCCCGCCATGTTCGTCCACGCGCCGACCAGCACCAGCGCCTCGGTGGCGTCGGCGCGCGGGCCCTGCAGGATGGCGTAGACGTTCTCGCCGGCGACGGAGCGGTTCGACACGGCGTAGGCGTACTTTTGCGTGGCGACCTTGAGGCTGTTGGCGCGGAACACGGCGCCGAGCGCGCGCGAGCGTCTGCAAGTCAGCCGGTGCCGTCGCTATCTCGGGGCGACCTACTCGTCCACGGGCGCGTCGCGCAGCGCCCACACCTCCTGGCGGTAGGCGCGGAACACGTTGTGCTCGCTGCCGGCAAAGTACGTGTGCACCTGGCCCGGCAGCAGCGCATTCTCCGACACGTACGTGTTGCGCGAGTAGTCGTTCAGCGGCAGCACGAGCAGCCACGCGAGGCCGACGCCAAGGCACAGCGCCGACAGGTACGGCGGGAGCTGGAGGACGCGGGCGTCGCGCCGCAGCGCCAGGATCGAGGCTGGCCGTCAGCAGGGCGCGCGGGGGCGGGGGCGGCGGCGCACTCACATATCAGAGCCATCGGCGGAGGTGTCGACGTACGCACATGTCACGGCGCATGTGTCGGCGACGTGGCGGCGACGTGGCGGCCGAGTCGAGGTACCCGCCGCGCTAGCGACGCGACGCTTCTTCGCTGCCGCCCGCGCTCCCTCTCTCCCCATGGCTTCGTACACGCAGCTCCACCCCGTGCGCCTGCGCGCCTACATCCTGCGGCTGCCGCTGGCGACGCGGCTGCTGCTGCTGGCCATGGTCGCGCTGTGGGCCGCGGCGATTCCGCTGCCGTGGCTGCGCGAGTTTGCGCGGCTCGAGCCGGCCAAGATGGACCTGACGCAGAGTGAGTGCCTTCTATTACTGCATGTGCCCGGCTGATACTCATGTCCCAGTGCACCGCCTCAACCTGTTCCCGCTCACGCACCTCAACTTCTTCCACATGGCCTTCAACCTCGTCGCCGTGGCGCCGCTGCTCGAGCGCTTCGAGGCCGACTTCGGCACGCTGGTGACGCTCGCGCTGTTCACGGGCCCGTTCGGCACCCTGCCGGGCGGCATCTACACGCTGCTGGAGAAGTTTGTGTTCCGCGCAAACACCATCGTCATGGGCGCCAGGCAGGCCTCTCCATCACCATTGCAAAGCAACAACTGACTCCCCCAGCATCTGGGTCTTCCTGCTCCTCGCCGCCGAGGTAATGAAGCAGCACAAAACCACCCCCAAATTCGCCCTCGGCCCCTACGCAATCCCGACCTGGACCACCCCGCTGATCCTGGTCCTGCTCACGTCCATCCTCGTCCCGCACGTCAGCCTGATCGGCCACCTGTGCGGCGCCGGCACCGGGTACCTGTGGGCGTCGGGCTGGATCAAGTTCCTGGTGCCGCACGAGAAGGTGCTGCGGTGGGTCGAGACCAAGGCGAACCTGCTGGGGCGGCTGCCGCATTATGTGAGTGTGGACCAGAAGACGTACGGGCGCTATGGCGTGCTGCCGAGTGCGAGCGTGCCGCTGCCGGGCGTGGCGCGCGGGCCAGAGGCGGCGGCGTGAGGGTCGAGCTGAGGATTGAGCTGAGGATCGAGCAGCGGGGACTGTTGTACGATACGGGCGGAGGCGGGCGTCAAGGGCTATATAGGGCTTCAGGGCTGGGTAGGTGTGGTAATGACGGTGGCAGACGAAACAAAGGCCATGCACATGCAATACAAAACGACAGACAAAAGAAGACACGGAAAGAAGATACGCTCCTCGCACTCACGCACGCCTCCGCGCTGCCCAGAGCTTGAACCTGCGTCGCGCGGCTGTGGTTCACGGCCCCACAGACGATTCTCCCGTCCCTGACAATCTATCCCATGTCCCCAGTTTATCTCCCAGCCCTCTTTTCCCCAACACCCACCCTAAATTTAACCCCATTATAAATGTTAGTATGAGAGGGAGTTTCATCAAAAAACCAGCTTCCTTGGTGTAGTCGGTTATCACGTCGGTCTCATATCTCTCACAGCGATGAGAATGATTGCTCCAAGAGCAAGTAATCCGAAGGCCGCCAGTTCGAATCTGGCAGGGAGCATCTTTTTTGCACGAACCACTATACTTGCCACTACATCTACCACCCGACTCACTGACTCACTGACAGAGCGCTGGACTCGCTGCCGCTGCAGAGGGGGTGTGCGTTTTTTTTTTTTTGCAGCCACGATAGCGAAGGGTAGGGGCCAAGCGAAGCGAAACGCCGGGACGGGACAGGACAGGACCCAAGTCTCCATCCAATACAAGTTGCAAACTCTTACAGTATACCCAGGAGAGCATACCACCACAGCGCGACACTACCTCCCTCCCCAGCGCTCAGCCATCCGCATCATCCGCAGCGTGGGTCGTGGACCTGTTGACGAGAAGCCTGCCTACCTGCCTACCTACTCACGGGTCGCGTATAGGTAGCTGTAAGGTTCTAGTTATAGGCAATAGTACTTGCTTCACACTAGGGTAGATAGTTAGGAGATAGGTAGGTATATTATATAATAAGAATAATACTTAACAAGTTAATACTTACGTTTAGTATAGGTTTTATATAGGTTACTTACTAACAATGCTAACCCTAGTTAGAATAGGTGCTAGAATACTAACACTATAATAAATATTATAATAGGTGTTATAGAACCTCCCTCTCTAGCTATAGTCTCTAGCAGCACTAAAGGCCTTAATAAAAACCTTATAGGTTATAAGGAAA
>JAGKPY010000166.1:0-47281 GCA_022609225.1 Boeremia lycopersici
CACCCTATTACTACTATCTCCTTTCTACTACTTAATTTAAGAGGTAGGTAATAAGCTTTCTTTATAGCTAGACCTCTAGTAGTAGGCTTAAGCCCTTAACACGCTATAAGAGGGAGCTAAGAACTTCCTTACCTAGGTCCTAAGTAGTATATGTTTGCTTATAATAGTCTATAATAGTCTAATACTTTCTAGCTGCTAACCTCTATGCTATATATGCTAAATATATTATAATTATACCTAGTAATATACACCTTACTACTAAGTATATATCTATCCTTAGTAGTTAGCTATAGGTTATTAGGACCTAGGATGCAAAGGTTAAGAACTATAGAAGTGTAGCAGCTTCTATTAACTAACAATACTGCTATTAAGCTAAGTAGGACGCTAAGAAGAAGAAGAATAAAGAGAGGCAGCGTGCTATAGAAGAAGATAATAATAGTAACACCCCCTATAATAGTAATAATAAGGATACTAGTATCTATATACTAGATAATAGTAAGGGTAATAATAGTAACTAGGAGACTACTACTAACCCTAATAGAACTATTATACTAACTATTATAGATAGTAGTTCTAGTTTATCTTTATCTATATTAAGTATAGTTATAATTCTTAACTAATAAATAAGTAACCTAGCTAACTAATTATAACTTAGAAGTAACCTAGGTATTTTATTCTTAACACTTCCTAGTTAGGACCTCCTATTTATAGTAGGTATTATATTAGGTCTCCTAGCTCCCCCTACTTATAGGATAACGTAAGGTATAACTTCTAAGGACAGACTAAGGTATATTAAACCTATACTATTGCTATAGGCTCTAGATTAATTTAGTAGTAGGAAGCAACTAGCTACTCTACTAGGAGAGAGGCTTAAGTTTCTAGGCAGCTTTTTAGCTTATAAGCAGGCGTTAGATAATAGAGGCTTACTACTAGTTTGCCTATTCCTAGAAACAGATAATATAGTATAATAGTTAGTAATAGTTAGGAGGTTAGTAATAATTAGGAGTTTAGCATAGCAATTTTGCTATCTATAAATCTAGCAAATTAATTCTACTCTTTATTATATAATTTATAGTTTGTGTATAATATAGTTATTATTATGTTATTTTGGTTTTTAGTTTTTAGAGTTTTGGTTTTTGGTTTTTAGTTTTGGCCCCCTGACCGTAATGGTCACCCGTACTAGTCCCACTTGACCACATGCAGTCGAAAAAGATTATCTCTTTTGGCGCTATGAGCTCTTGCAAAGTCCAACCTCTAGTAAACCTGAATTTTGTATTGTATCAGTTATCTGATTAAGGGGCATCTGTAGTACGCAGGCATCTCAGTGGGGAGTGGATTGGAATGGGAAGGGTACTTCGACTTACCAACGGCAGTTGGCGAGGGTTGATCGATCCCAAAGTGCATCAGGTGGCAAGTCGGAGAAGTAGACATAGCATATCATCGCATGCTGGTACCACCGAAACATCGAGTTTATTGCTTCTGAAAGCTCCGCGCTGCTACTCTTGTCGATGCAGCAAGTGTCTACCCATGCATAATTGATATCATTCTGAGCGGCTATGCGGCATGTCATGTCGATTTTGGCGTAGCCCTTCATGCTTTGGCAATTGCCAGACACATAGTTCTGGTATGTGACCTCATCTTTTCCCCAGGTATGCGACAGGATGGCGTACCCTGGAATATCATCCCCTATGAAGTCCTCCAATTCGCGTGTTTGAGTGTTGATGAGCCGCATAGTGGGCTAGGGCGATATGGTGGAAACGAGGCGATCAGGCTGGAGCCAGGAAGTGCGGCAAGAGCAGCCTAAAATGTTGCTTTTGGTTTAGATAAGGTCACAAAAACAATGGAGGCTTCAAGAACCGAGAGGATAGAGTTCCTAAATACACCTCCATCAATCGGCATGAGTAGCGAAGGAGGAAGGTGGTAGAGCAGGGAGGTGAGAAGTAGACGCCGCCAAGGCAGGAGCGCGGGGCTTATGCGTCACGGCACCTACCTCAGCCTCGCACGAAGAAGGACCGGAAGACACTCTCACAACCTTGAACTTCGCTTTTAGAATTCGTTCCACTATACATGAAAAGTTGGCGAAGAGACAGCACGTCTAAGCCGCGCCGGCGCTCTTCAGATACTCATCGTTGAGCTTCTTCTGCTTCTCCCACTCCTTCTTGACCTTCTTACTCGCACCCTTAGAGAGCTCCTTACCCTCCTTATCCATCAGCGGCAATCCATCAGCATCCCAGGCGCTGTACTCGGCTGTCCTGAACATCTCCTTGGGGTCGATCTTCGCTTGAGCAGCCAATTTAGCCTGCTTCTCGGCCTCCTCGCGCTGGCGCTGAGCCTTGGCCTCAGCTTTCTGGCGTGCGATGGTCTCCTTCTCCTCACGTGCGAAGCGCAGCTCGGCGTCGACAGGTCGCACCATCGAAGGGAGGTCCTTACGATCTTCGAGATAGATGCCAAGGTCCCACAGGTGGGTATCACGCAGCGCGTCGCAGAGTGCAAGAAAGTCCTTGGCTGGTGCTTGCCTGCCGGCCAGATCTCGAAGACTCTCTTGGAATGTGGAGAGGGCTTCAGCGTAGGGGATGGCGCTGATGTCTTGCTGTTGTGCGGACTTGTGCTGTGCGATGATGGATTCGAGAACCTCGCTCGAGAGGTCGCCAGTAACGGCGTGCTTCCTGACCTCGTCGCGCTCACGAGCAGCGGCATACACGAACTCCTTGGCTTCTGTTGGTATATCGATGCCCGACCAGCCGATGCCGCCATCGTAGGGATCAGCAGAGCCATCAAGACCGAAGATGCGGACCATGCGAGTGATGTAGCGAGCAACATCGAAAGCAACACTGTCAGACAGATCTGTTGGTTCGGCAGAGTTGCAGGCTGTGACCAATGTTGAGATCGCACGTGTTGCAGCTGGTGTATCGAAAGAATCTGCAAGTGCGCTGTGGACCTTCTCTTTCGCGGTCTCGAATGCCTTCAGGATTTGTTCATCCTCCTTGCCAGTTGCGCCGATCATGGGGTTCGCTTCGCGGTCGCGAACCTTGTAGAAGAAGTTGCTGATACTGCTCTCCCACCCTGTTCCAGCCTTGCGCATGGCATCGGTGATTTCAATCCCATCGTGCCATCCTCCCATCAGGAAAATGATGCGCAAACTGCGGGCGGTCCAGTCTCCTCGCGCTAGTGCTTCCCTGATAGTTGTGAAGTTTTTCAGACTCTTTGACATCTTGCTGCCAGATATCGACAAGTGGCCCATGTGCAGGAAGTAGTTCACCCACTGGTGACCACCCTTGTCACCCGACCAGTGTGCTTCTGACTGCGCGAGTTCGCTAAAGGAAGTTAGTGAGCATTCAACTAGCGGTCGAATCGTGAAAGCTTACTTGTCATGATGAGGGAAGCACAGATCGATACCGCCCGAGTGGATATCCATCTGCTTGCCAAGCACATCGCTGGCCATGACTGAGCACTCGATGTGCCAGCCCGGTCGCCCAGGACCCCAAGGTGAACTCCAAGCGGGCTCTCCGGGCTTGCTAGATTTCCACAAGGCAAAGTCGGCCTCGCTGCGTTTCTCAGATGTCTTTGTCTGTGACAAAGCGCCCTCGCCGTCCGCCTGTAAGCCCTTGTCTCCACGGTTCCAGGGTTCGAGGCGCGCGTAGTGGTTACCGGGAATCTTCTCGAAGTTGTCAATGTCAAAATATACTGAACCATCCGAGGTCTTGTAAGCGAAGCCGTTGTCGACGATCTTGTCGACGAAAGTGACGATCTGGTCACCGTACTCCGTGACTCGAGTCACGACGTCTGGGTCAAGGACATTCAAGTTCCTCATATCCTCCATGAAGCGTGCCTCGTACTTCTGGGTGAGTTTTGTGAAGACCGTGTGGTCGCTGGCATCGATCTTTGAGCCGTGCACTGAGTCCAGGTATGGCAACAGAACGTCTTCAGCGCCTGCGTAGAACAGCTCAACATCCTCTGGTATAGACTTCGAGGGTGATAACAATGCTGTCGCTGCAGTACCCACGGTTCTCAAGTGCATCTTGATCTTCGCTTCCTTGTCGCCTGGAGCGGTGGTACCGTCCTCAGACTTGCCGGCAATGACGTTGGCATACTTCTCAGCTGACTCCTTGTTAAAGTCTTCAGGCGCAAGTTCCGGGCTCAGTAATGGCAAGTTCTTCTTTACATAAGCATTGAATGCTGCAACAGTCGTCACCAGTACGTCGGCTGATATAGCTGGGTTTTCGGTCTTGAATTGTCCCAAGATATGCTGCTGGCGTCCTCGGAGGATGATCTTGTCATCAACATCGGTGATGTTCTGGACGAATTGAAGATCGTAACCGAAGTAACCAGCCAAAACTCTCCGCAAAACATCAATGGTAACGTAGTTTCGTGCATGTCCAAGATGGGCATCATCATACACGGTGGGGCCGCAGCTGTACCACTTGACAACCTTGCCCTCGGGGTCGATAGGAACAAAGTCGTTCTTCGATCTTGTCAAAGAGTTCCAGACCTTCAGTTTCGCTGGTTGCTCAGACTTGGGCTCCTTCCATGCCGGCTGGGTGCGTGCTGGTGTCGCCATGGTGGCTCGGAATACCAGCTGCAAGGGTCGGCTGTGTTTGAAGTTGGCCCTCAAATGCAGGAGCGGGGAGCTAGTCGGAGTGAGGATTCTGCGGGACAAAGAACAAAATGCATATACCATCAAGAAGACGGTCACGTACAGCAAGAAAGGAACGACAAGACAAACGAAGAGGGACTAGCAAAGTGGAGTTGGAGCTGCAGGAATGGCGAATTGGGTGACTCAGGTCGCTGCAGCTATCGTGTCCATTTGGTGAGGTTTCGGGCGTGTCAGCCTTGGCAATCCCCGCCAATTGCAGGGCCCAAAGCTCCCCGCTAAAATTATTCTTCGAGCTTCGCATGAGCGTGCTGTCGGTGCAGTCACTTGCAGTAAACCATGGCGCCTGTAATCTCTCCATTCCTGGACCCTGGGACACACTCCACGGCAAACAGCCTTGGAATAGTGCAATTGCGACGCGATCATCTCATCCCAGCTGTTCTTGCACCAAACGGCGACTCGGACTATGCAGTAGGAAAGGTCGAGAACACGCGCTTTGGCTCGTTCCCTCACAGCACACTCGTCGACCAGCCATGGGGGACGCAGGTACTAGCATCAGTTGTCGATACCGGGTCGCGTGGGAGAACGAAGAAGCGCAAGAGAGACGGCAAGGACGAGGGCGCGGAAACATCTACAACAGACGCCGCAGAAACGAAGAAAGACATTGTCAAAGCTGCGACTGCCAGTAGTGGATTCGCGCATTTAGTGCCGCCTACACCAGAGACATGGACACTCTCCCTCCCTCACCGAACTCAAGTCGTCTACACCCCCGACTACAGCTACATCCTGCAGCGCCTGCGCGTCCGACCCGGCGACCACCTCATCGAAGCCGGCGCAGGCAGCGGCTCCTTCACACATGCCGCCGTGCGCTGCGTCTATAACGGCGCGCCAGGCATGGAGACCACCTCATACATCGCAGCCGACATGCAAGAAGAGCTCGACGCCGTTGGCACCGCGCCCACCAAACGCAAGCAAACCCCCCGGCAAGGCGGCGTATACTCCTTCGAATACCACGAGCCGCGCGCAAAGCAACTACACCACGAAATCGTGGAGCACGGCCTAGACCCCGTCGTCACCGTCACCCACCGTGACGTCTACGCCAACGGCTTCAACCTCGACGATGCCACCAGCCCCGACGCAGACGCTATATTCCTCGACCTGCCAGCCCCCTGGCAAGCCCTCAAACACCTCACGCGCACCGCGCAGCCAGACTCCTCGTCCACCACCTCAACCGATAGTCCCTTCGTCTCGCCCCTCAACCCACGCAAAGCAGTCCGCATATGCAGCTTCTCCCCCTGCATCGAGCAAGTCACCAAGACCGTCGCCGCCCTGCGCACCCTGGGCTGGCTCGAAATCGACATGGTCGAGATTCAAGCCAAGCGCCTCGAAGTGCGGCGGGAGCGCGTGGGGCTCGCGGAGGAGGGCCTGCGCGGCGGCAACGCGAGCGCGGGGAGCGTCACCGAGGCGGTGCAGCGACTGCGCGATGTCGAGGGGCGCGCCGCCGTGTTCCACGGGCTGCAGCGCGAGAAGCAGGAGGAGGTTCTGCGGCGCGCGGAGGCAAGGAAGAGGGGCGAGGACGGGCAGGGCGCGCAGGGCGGGAAGGGGGGGAAGGGCGCAAAGGGGAAGGAGGGCGTGCCGCCGAGTAAGCATGATAGGCTGGATAAGGCGAGGCGGGATGCGGAGACGAGGCCGCTGTTCAAGGAGGGGAGGTTGGTGCATCGGACTGAGCCGGAGCTCAAGACCCACACGAGTTATCTCGTGTTTGCGATATTGCCGCGGCAATGGACTGCTGCAGACGAGGAGAAGGCGCGGAGGCGGTATGAATAATGGATAAGACTGCGAGATACCCATATGTTTATGGGTGTGACAGACATGCTCCTATGAGCTGCTTCTGCTACGATCTAAGGGGGTTGCTCAACAAATCAAACCGTACATAACTCTCAAGTGCGCCGACAGGCAATATGGCCTATAATAACAGTCTTCCAATTAACCCCACACAGCGTCCCGCGCCCGGTGGCTTCCGTCCTTACTCGGCGGCGTCGAGATGAGATGTGTCCACGCCTCCTCCCCGTCCACAAACAGCCTATAGTTCAGATGGCTCTGCTCGCCATGCACTGGCGTCGTGATCTCGACAGCGCCGAACTTGCTGTTTCCATCGGGCAGATACTTGATTGTGACGTCTTCATCATCGACCTCCTTGTACGTCCTGACAGGAAGGTAGAACATGCTCAGCGGGCTGGTGCTAAACTCGTGCACAGTGGCGCTTACCGGCCAGCGCGAGCCTACGGGCGGGGGGAAAGCGGTGGCGGCGAACTCGTGGCGGTCGCCGGAGAGGACGACGATGCCGACGCCGTGGGTGGCCGAGTGCTGCCAGGCAGCTTCGAGGACGCGCTGGCGCTCGAAAAGGTGTCCGCCCCAGGTATCTTCGGAGCCGAACTGCCAGTTCTTGGTGAAGGGGATACCGGTGACGATAAATTTCCAGTGTACGCCGCGTTGTGGCTCCTTTTCGATCCAGGTGAGTAGGTCGGAGAGCTGGGTGGCGCCGAGCATTGTCTTGTTGGGGTCTTTAGGGTCCTTGTTGGCGGGACTGCGGTACCGACGCGTGTCGAGAAGGAAGAATTCTGCTGGGCCTTGGGTGAAAGAGAAGTAGGTGGTGCCCTCGCGGTGAGCAGGCGGGTTGGCGGCAGCGTTGTAGTGCGTGAAGGCGTCATATGCAGGGACTGCTACTCCAGTCATGTTGGAGTTCCAGTCGTTCTGGATCTCATGGTCATCGATGACGTGAATCCAGGGCAGGTTGTCACTGACTGCAGGCCACGACGGGGATGAGTAGACCTGACGGTACTCGCGCCTGTAAGCCTCTGCCTCCTTGCCCTGTCTGTGCGGAACGTCGATGTAAATGAAGTCGCCAAGGAAAAGCATGAAGTATGGCTTCAACTCGCGCAGCCAGTCTGCGAGGTGTTTCATGCCTGGGAATTCGAGTGGATGTTGGACTGGTGTGTATGGCACACGAGGCTTGATACAGCTCGAGTGGACGAACGTGTACTTGTTGTCCTTGAAGGCAGATATGCGTCCAGGGCGCGGCGCAGTGGTAAAGATGCCGGTCTTGTTTCCACTTGATGTGTTGATAACGTACTCATATGGAGTATCGGAACGCAGGTGGTCGATGTCGATGACAGAGGTGAAGTCGGTGTCGTTCGTCAGCCACTGCCCGGGTTGAGAGGCGTAAAGCGTCTTGTGCATCCAAGAGCGATTCAACTCGTCAATCGATCGGTACAAGACCTTGACATCGTGCGCGTACGGTTCCCTGACCAGCACCCTTGCGCTGTGGTCTGACACATATCCGATGCGCCCGAACGACGCGTTGTGGCAGTCGTGAAGGAGAGGTGCACGGTAGACGACGTCCAGCGCCATAGCAATCAGTGCCATGTTGATACCGAACGTGATCCAGCTCCATAACGCCGACGAGGGGCTTGGGAGACCTGTCAGGAGCGTCCTGATGATCTTAGGTTGCCTTTCTTCATATTGTATTGTCTCCTGCACGTCGAGCTCCTCCAGGGGACCATCCTCGGCGCCTTCAATGAGCTCAGCCTCGGTGCTCGGGTCGCGTTCGATTGTGTCCTTCACGATGATATCCAGTTCATCTGAAATGACCTTGTACTCGGCTGTGTCCTGGAAGCTGACGAAGAAGGAGGGTATGTAGACGGCAGTGAGGGCTATGGCAAGCGGCGGAGTAATCTATGAGGCTTCGGTCAGTCATACGGCGGGTGAGATACGCCCACGCAGAGGTTGCACTGACTGAGGTGGGAATCTATAGCATATGATTAGCGATTTGTAAGAATGCTTGGTGGCTATATCGCGCGGAGGAGCTCACCCATCGCAGGAAGATCCAAATGCTCAGTCGTAAAGCAAGCGAACTAACGACGGTGAAGACATCGCTGGCAGACGCCATGGCTGCTAGCCAGAATCGTAGCTTGGCCGTGTCTGCGTTGGTGTTTGGTACGGAATGAGCTCCTGATCGTGTTGGCTGCTCCGAGCTCTTCCAAAAGTGACGTCGTTTATCATCACGCTAAGAGGCCGCCGTCGAGAACGCGTCTGCTTTCACAGCGACCATTCTTGAGCACTCAAATCTCCCGAAATAATGTCGCGTGCTTAATTCCCTAACAAAAATCTGAAGTCCTGTAAATGTCTGCGTGGAGGGTTTGCCTTGGCGTCGACGCAGGCTGCTACGAGGCGTGTCAGCTCAGGCTTCATTACCTCTGCTTTGACAACTCAATCACATCGGCATCGGTGTCGTAGTGTTCGACTAATCAAGAATACGTATATTTCCCCCTCTTATTTTCAAGGGACAAAAGGTGTCTCTACTCGGCCTGATGAACTCGACGTACGAATATACGCCGCTCAATGACCCGAGGCAGCATATTCGCCTTCTCCATCTACACCCACCAGACAAGACAACTGGCCAGAATCGGAGTGGAACAGATAAGGATCCCATTCACTGTTCATTCAGCGTTGCGTCCCTTGACGAAAATCCTTCCTACGAAGCGCTCTCGTACGTGTGGGGAGATGCCAAAAGCACTGCATCGATCGTGCTTGAAGGCCATGAATTTCCTGTCACAAGTAACCTCGAGTCAATTCTCAGACACATTCGTAAAGGTTGCGAGCGCGTGTTCTGGATCGATGCACTCTGCATCGATCAAACCAACCTCAACGAGCGTTCACACCAAGTGCTTGAGATGCACCAGATTTATTCGCAAGCACGGTGCGTCATCGCGTTTTTAGGAGAAGTTTGGAAAGGCTGTGACTCCGCTATTAATTTCATCAATTTTATTGTGAGCCACCCGGATTCCCATTGGGACTCAGTGTCAGAGCGAAGCATCAACTGCAATGACTTCGATGTACACTCCCTGCCATTATTCGACTCTATCATACGGCTTTTCGCCTCACCTTGGTGGACGCGAGTTTGGACCGTTCAAGAATTCGTCCTCGCCCAGCGTGTTGTATTCAGGTGTGGCTATCACGAGGTTGAGTCTGATGTGTTGATGAGCTTCTCCAAATACTACAATAATCACCACAGTCTCTGCTGTCCGAAACTCTTCAAATCACTTTCCGGATACACAGGTTCAATGAAGATCTCCAGTGTCCTTCTTAGCGCGCTGGGAACCTGGCAGATAGCTGAACGCAAGGACACGAACCCCTACCTTCTGGACCTTATGAACACGTTCAAATCGCGCAGTTGCCTCGATCCACGCGACAAAATCTATGGGATGCTTGGCATGACAAGCGATACCTTCCGGGCATCCATACTCGTTGATCACAACTGCTCGCCCAACGAAGTCCATATAAACGCGACCTTGGTGGCGTCAAAAACGAGTTTGAACTTCCTGAGCTATTCGTATGAGCCACTCTATCGGAATATGGAAACTCCTACTTGGGTCCCCAACTTTCCTGCTTCTTATGATGAGGTAGAAGACAGCGTTTTCTCTCTCCGTGTTACATCAATACGATTCCTCTTCTGTGCAAGCCAAGACACCCGTCCTCACTTCGCAAAATACGGATCAGTGGCCGCAGTGACGAGTGCTATCGTGTTGGGCTCAATCAGCATTATAGATTCCACTGCTTCGCAAACATCAGGGAGCGAACCCGATGTGCACAGACAGGCAGTGGATGCACTCAAGAACCTGCTCGACGGGTACGATAGTTCAAGTGGACCATACAAGTCAATGTCAGAGGTGTTCTGGCTTACGCTTTGCGGTGGCAACGGTGGCGACCTTTCTCCAGATAGCTGCCGCAGGCCGCTGCTGCACAAAGATGCTGCGATTTTGGAGAAGTGGAGTGCTTGGTTCGCACTGTCTGGACCCCCATGTCACACAATTGCAGGATGTCGAGGTTTCGAATGTCGATATTGCTGTAAGAATGGCTACGATAGGTCGGCGCTGTGCTGTTACCTGCAAAGGCTACATCGGTTGGATACCTGCAAAGGCACGGAAAGGTGATGTAGCGGTGCTCATGCCTGGAGGAAACGTACCCTATGTATTACGTCAGGTCCATCACAAGAGTAGTCCCCTCGAATCAGCGAGTAACAGCAGCACTGTACGTCGGTACGAATTTGTTGGCGATGCATACATCCATGGCATCATGTATGGAGAAGCCTATGACGAAACAAAGCTCGAAACGATCATCCTCGAATAGACCAGGCATCACAGGGACCAGCATTCAGTATGTACAGTTCTCTTGCAGTATGTAAACGATCTGTGTTCCCACCTCCTGGAACAACCACAATCAATTTCACTCTCAAACACTCAGCCCAAAATCCCACACCTGCACCTTCCTCGTCCCAAACGGTCCGCCCTGCCTCACGAACAAACTCAAAACGCCAAACTTCTTGAGTCTCTCCTCGTCTACCAATGGCTCGCCAGCCATGTTCGTAATCTCGCCCAGCTTCTTCCAGTCCACCCAGTTGCCGCCTGCCGTCGCACCCCACAGCTGCACAGTCGCCTTGGGCGCATCAGGCAGCACAGCAACAACGCTGTCCCTCGCAGCAACAATCTTGCCGCGGTACGCCAAGTACGGCGGCGTGGACAGACCCGGCGCATTGATGGCGGTCTTGCTGAACTTGCCGTCGGCGGTGCGGAGGTAGTGGTAGAACCTGCTGGTGCCGGTGGAGTTATCGCGCATGAGGGCGTGGAAACGGCCTTTGTCGTCAGCGCATTGGGCTTCCTGGTTGATGATCTCGCTGTTCTGGGGGATGTTGTAGACCTTGATGCCGGGGGTGCTGGGGGTGATGGGCAGCGCGACGGACTGGCCGTTGGTCTGCTTCCAGCTGCGGCCTGCGTCTTCGCTGTAGGCGAAGTAGAAGTCGTGGTTTGTGCTGGGCGTGGGCGTCTCGCGGACGGTCCAGGAGACGAAGAGCTTGCCGACGGCGTTGGTGAAGCCGTTGATGTAGGCGTTGTTGTCTTCACCTTGCAGGTACTTGCCTACATTTGACCAGAGCCCAGAGGTTGAGGAATAGCGATGTATCCATGAGTCACCGCTGCCAGATTGCCCAATGCGGAATTCCATCAGCAGGTCGCCATTGTCGATGCGCTCGAAACGTGGGTACGTCAGCGGTGTCCAGGGCCCAGTGCTACCTGGTAGAGAATGCTGGACGGCGCTGAAGGCCGAGGCGGACCATGTTGAGGGGATGTCTTTGGCGATACCGGTGTTGCTCACGCGGTAGTTGATGGGAACATCATGGTGGTCGAAAGATAGATGAATCTTTCCGTCACCACTGATTCCCATTGAGATAGTGTTGTGCTCGTCAAGTGTCTGCTGGACATAATCCGTAAAGGCGAAGGACTGCCACGCTCCAATCGAAGGGGAGATCTGGCGACGTCCGAGATTGACGTAGTGCTTGCCATAGCCTGTGGCTGTCGCATAGTAAGCAACATATTGGTAGTTGCCAAAGGTTGTCAGCGCATTCTGTTGGAAAGCGAGGCCGTTCAGGCGGACCGAGCCCTCTACATCGTTACTGATGTTATAAGAGTTGGTCGATGTGACCGAGATAGCTGAAACAAAAGAAGACACCAGCGTCAAGGACGCAAGCAATGGTGAAAAAAACCTCATGCTGAACTGTTTGCCAAATCGATTTCTTCATTACAAGTCGACTTTCATTATATACTCGATCAGGTCGCTGGTAATTCACCCGGGTGACATACTAACTAACAATACGGCATCTCGGGAGAATTTGATTTGCGGGGAAGTCCAGCATTACTATAGCAGTAATTAAGCCTCGTGATGTGCAGATCAGTGCTTTACGAATGGTCCCATGCACGTCTCTCAATGGTCTCGGGCTATACGACTATTTTGTGGCAAGTGTGGCTTGTTGTGGACCTGCGCCGGGTTCTCGGGGCAATAATGGTGCGGGGTGAATCCGGGGTACCATGGAGAAGTCCTGTTCCGACCACTTAAAGTCTCAAGACGTTCATGACTGTCTCCAGGAACCTGGAGTCGAACCCATGGTAAGCTGAAAGCTTACTTCAAGGCTTGAAGCGACAAGGATGACGGTAGCGTTGCCCTGAGTTTCCAGCAGCTTTCGCGACCGCATGGCGCACATCTGCGGTGCCACTTCACTGGAACAGTGAGGTTCTTGTGATTTGCCAGCCGGCGACGCAAAATAACATGATCAGACACAAGATGGCTGTCAAGAAACTGTGCATCGTGTCGAAGACATGCTGTATGGTGAAGTTGTGGAGAACAGCGCCAGCGGTCGCCAACCGAGCGCCGTCAGCCGCATTTCAACCCTCAGCCGCTATCTTTCTGACAACCAGAACACCGACTTCGTATCTTCGTCCCCCACTTCTCGCACCACAGCAAGGAACACAATCGGGACAATGCCGTTCTTATCCTTAAGATTGCCGACAAACCATTACCGACAGACGCGTCGCGACACCTGAAGAGGAAGGTAGAGGCTGAGACTCCTCACTTGGCACTTGGCACGCCATTCAACGGTCGTGAAGCGGGCTTGGAGTGACGTACCGAAATCGGAAGCTGATCGCGCGGGAAAGAATGGCAACAGTCGATAAAGAAGCGTAGATGCGCCAGATGTAAAGCGTACGTGCCAAGCTCGTGTCTTCAAGATGGCAGCCTTCTCAGCACTGCTTTTCGCCGCCACTGCATTGGCGCAGGGCACAAAATATGGCGAGAACCATGTCGTGACTCAGTTCGACTCGCAGATCGTGGAACAAAGGGCATTTCCGGCGCCCAATGTCACGTTGTACAGCCCTGGGTTTGCGCCAAATGCGTCTTTCGCTCCTGGATGGACTGAGGGTACTGAGGGTGCAACTAGTCCAAAGGACTTGGGTGAGTTCGGAAGATGCTTGAGAATCCATTTTCTGACAAGCCCAAGACGCTTTCCTCCTGAATTTTTCCCAGAAAAACGCAGCATGGGCGACATACGGCAATGCGGACTTCTTGAGTGAAGAGGGCGCGTTTTTCCCATATGTGCGCCTCGCGGGGTCGTCGAATTCATCGAGCAAAGTACGTGTCTGGATCCAGGGTTCCGTACACGGTAACGAGCCCGCTGGCGATGAAGCTACCCTTGCGCTGCTGGGTGCGATGGATGCAGACCCGACATGGGCTGCTGGGTTCCTCGACAAGCTTGAGATCATTGTTCTGCCACGCTACAATCCCGATGGAAATGCCTACTTCCAGCGCACACTCGCGACAAACTTCGACCCCAATCGCGATCACACCAAGCTTGCTCGTCAACAAACTCGAAACATCAAGCAGTGGTTCAGTACATTCGCCCCGCACATCGCTATCGACATGCACGAGTATGGTGCACGCACCAGGTATGCTGGTAACTATAGCAATGCTGCAGACGGCATGTACAGTGCCGCGAAGAATTTGAACATCCATCCATCAATTCGTGAGCTTGCCGAGAATGTATTTGCGCCTGCTATCGGCGCATCGTTAGAGTCGAAGGGCTTGCGCGGCGAGCCCTACGTGACTGCATCTCGGTCAGCCAACCCAGTCCGCTTCCAAGAGGCTGGCACTGATGCGAAGATCGGTCGCAATGCCATGGGCCTGACACAGTCGGTTACTTTCCTGTTCGAGACACGGGGTATCGGGATTGCGAACCAGTCTTTCAAACGCCGAACTCTTGGTGGGCTGCAGATGATCCTTGGTGTGCTCGAAACGGCCCGTGATCAGGCCGAGGAGGTTTATAGCACCATTGAGGGAGCTATTAGCGAGGTGATCGCGAGCCAGGAGCCCGTCGTGGTCACAGATTATACTTCATACTCGAACCGCACATGGACTATGGTGGACGTCCGAAATGGCGAAGTTGTGCAGATTCCCGTCGAGTTTGCCTCAACCACACCTGCATCGCCGAACAAGACTGTTGCGAGACCTGAGGGCTATGTCATTCCTCGCGCGTGGTCTGACCTTGCTGAGCGCCTCCGCGTGTCTGGTCTTGAGGTTGAGACATTGCTGGAGGGCTTCAAAGGCGAAGTTGAGGTTTACAACATCACCTCTTCAAGCCTTGGACGTTCTTACTACGAGGGCGCGATCCTGAACACGGTGACAACCGACACATTGATCCAGGAGGTGACGCTGCCGTCTGGTAGCTTCTTCGTTAAAAGTGCACAGAAGAACGCTGGCTTGGCTTTCGTTGCGCTTGAACCAGAGAACATCGATTCGTATGTGAGCTTTGGCATTGTGCCCATGGAGGTTGGAGACTTGTACCCAGTGTTCAGGAAGCTTTGACGTAGATAGGCAGACAATGTGTCGCTGAGATGTGCACATTGCAGAGCATCAGCAACAATCAATTCGGTGAGATACATCGTTCAGTAATCGGTCGAGGCTGTGGATCTGCAGAGCTTCGTTTAGTTTGCATTAACGCGCGCCACAAACCTCTAACTCGATTACCATCGAAGCCTTTGTCCACCAACGCTGTGCGCGTTGTTGCAAAGTGCACCTTAACGAGAACGCCACAAGCGGTCTTCTAGAACACAAAGAGCTCGAAAGCGGCCGTCGCATCGCGTAAACCTGTCCAATCTCGCGAAAACCGTCTTTTTGTGGTTAGTTTGGCGAATGGTCACGGGTGGCTGAGTCAGGCGGAGCGCATTGCTGCACCTTTGTTATGCGCTGTGTAAGATTCGACGCATTATACGATGCGGCGAGAATGCGGTTTCGCTAAAAGGCCCGCATAAGTGGGCTTTCCTCGCAATACATCCTGCTGGGCGGTGGAAAACGTGACCTAGGGTCGAGCTGTCCGCTGCAACCGGGACTGGATAATAGACAATAAGAATTGAGAGTAGCCCTGAACGGCGCTGAGATACACCGATCGTTGCCTTCATTTCTACCAGTTCATTCTTTGATTGCGTCTTTTTCAATTTCCAACCCGGCGTTCTTAGACATACTCGACTTCAAATCTTCTTCGTCTTGCCTTGATGCTGAGCGAGCTACCCTTGGAGGTCCTTCGACATATCAGCACAAACCTCTCACCTGAAGCCGCACTTTGCTTCGCTCATAGTTGCCGACATACGTACTGGGTTTTTGATGAGTGGATCCTATGGCGCACCATTGTTAAAGAAAGCACGCGAATCCGGAACAAACCACAGCCAGGTGGCATAAGGAAGAGCCACATAGTCAATAAAGCTAGGATGTCAGGCATGCGTGTCGTTCGACCTGGAAATGGACTTCAAAATGTGACTGTTGTCGAAGACTATTCACCACAGGTTGCAGTGTTTGAATGTAAGCGTCATAAACCGCCGTAAAGTTTACCCAGATGCTGACACCCAGTGCAAAGACACAATGGCAGCACCTTTAGACCTTCGAACCATATATGATCAGTGCAAAGCCTTGGTCAGCAGACAGGAGTATCCATCTTCTTTACTGCGGTCACAGACCGATGATAGCAGGTGGTTCGAATTCACGACGGATCCAACGAGTCGCTTCGATACAAAAGCGTGGCTTTCTGCACAGACCGCCAGCTTGTGTTTTGCCATCGGTGCACTGTCTGATGCAGGATATACTTATCAGTCAGAGGAGCCTTTTGCACGTCTAGAGGACGTTCAGTGGTTCAACTCCACTGTCACCCAGCGAGATTGCTCAGAGTCGCTGGTAATGCAGCATGCACTGGCCAATGCTGCGGTCGGTTCGTTCTGTCTGGAGCTCCGGGCAGCCCTCCATGGTGAAAGAACTATTGGTGAGGATTTCGAGGGCACCTCTAATCCACCAACAGCATCGAGCATCCCACTTGCGTCGCAGATAGCACGAGGTCTCCCATCATCGCCCGACAGCTTGAAAGACTCTCCACCAAGTTGCTTGATGGCAGCCGTAAGCCCTGACTTTTTTGTTAACACTGCATGGACTGGCTACCTCACCACTAGGGGAGACTGGCGGAGCGTATACCACGGTATCGGGTGCCACAACCTGAGGGATCTACCTTCAGCGAGCTTTGTCGATCATATGTACGGCACCGACGCTCCAGTAGTTGTCGACAACACCGTGAGATTCCGTGTCATCGATACTTTCGCCAATGGTGACTTCATCCTGCGATCCAACTACTTTCACACCCGCGACGATATGTACACCTTGACCATGCTGGTGGAAAGGCGAACCGGCAGACTGTCGATCTGCATGTCACGTCCTGGTGACGCTTCTCCTAAGTCTCTGCAGATCGGTTCGAGAAATGCGCTCAACACGCCGTTTGGTATCGTTTACGGTATCGAGCCTGGCAGTTGGCTCTGGCTCTGGAAAGCGGATTGGTCAGATGAACAGAACAGAGTGATGAGGAGGGAGAAGATCAGATTGTCCATTGAACATGGGAAGGGGAACTGAAAACGCCCCAGTCAGATCGAAATCGCTAAATGAGTCGGGAGTTTGGGTTGAGATCAGTAGTAGATCAGTGATATCCTCCGGTCGACGACGCGCGACCGAAACACCCAGGACCGTCCCGCCTTCACTTTTGAGTACAGGTCGTCGATATCTGCTTTGGGCAGCACGTAGTCAGTATGCGCATGATTACCGACCCAAACCAGGCCCATCTAGTGCTGAAGGACAAAGCTCCCGAGGATGCATGGGTAATGGGATCGTGTCAACAGCAGCTGTGCCAGTGCGTACTGTCTTCTGTAATTAGCTTACAATCACGAATAGATCGATCTACCGATCCCAGCGTCCAGGTCGACGGATTGAATCATTCTCAATTGATGAAGTGCGTCTGCTATACTCATACCTCCGTAGAGTTTAGACCCTAAAAACTCTAGATTTTGAAATTTCTCGAAGTCGAGATGTATCAGGATTGATGAAACGATGCATGATGACGAGGCTGGTGAGATTAGAAGTTGGAGATCCAATTTCCGCGGAGGAATTACCTGTCCGATGCTTTTTTAAGCCCAGCCTCGCACCATGGATGTGTTTCAGCACGACCGCGTTCGCTGGGTGATGCGAATGTTGATGTCGATGACGACAGGATAGGAATGTACGACCGGAGCTACGCGCTTATGACTGACACCCCATCTCCAGAGCTCTAGGACAGTTCACGCAATCACGTGTGTGGCTTACGCCTAGGTTGCTGCACAGGTTAGCGCAGCCTGCAGCTCACCATCATCAAGCCGATGGACCGTTCAGCGAAGTTTACTTCGAGATGCTGCAGCTCACGCGGCGATTGCGCTAGCTGATTGGGCCCTGTAGCCACACCCCCGCAGACGCACTGCAAGCACGTAAGTATTGCGGCTGCATACCTTGCCGTGGGCGATGGGCTATGTTCACCGCACATTGGACGGTTGGACAAGAACGTTGAGTTCAGACACACACTGTCATCGTGACCGGGGCGCGTGTCGATTTTCTTGAGATGAACGTATGTGACGCAGACCACGCCACAAGTAGTATCCACGGAATGGGCCTGATCCTACCTTCCTCAACTCGCGCTTTCCACCGATACGCTGGTAGGGAGCGATTCGAGCTTGCTGCTAGCAAGGAACGCTTGCAATCCAACAGTGTTCACTGCGACCATCAAGCTGGGCTCGAAACGGCAACAGCGACCGAGAGGTAAAGAAGTCAACAAATAGCAATCGCAGATGGCAGCGCGGCAGGTGATGCATCTCAGCATGAGCGCTTCGAGCGAAGTTACGGTGAGGGCCACCCAGGATTTAAAATGCAGGGCTTTGCTCAACAGATGCTGTACTTGGCAAACCCGGTTTTCGATGGGATGACGTCTGGCGAAGGCGACAAGGGGGACGGCACGCCGTGTTTGGCCACGGGAGAGAGCTCAGAAGTCTGCCCGGGGCGTTGCAAGGCGGCAATTTTTGTCAAACCCCGAGTGAAGGGCCTTCAAGCGTACCACCGGACTGCCGCTGCGATTGAGTTGACTCGTGATTGATAGATAGCAACCAGTAGGAGAAGGCGGCGGTTGTCAGCCATTGAAACTGCGCGCAAAACAAGCGAGCCTGCAACCTCGACTGACAGGGTGCACGGCACGTTTATCTCCTTTTCGTTGCACGACGGGGGCGCTCTGCGCTAAACTTATTGAACTTGCATATGGCCAGAATAGAGGCTCTCACGTGGTGACTTCAGTTCATGGAGGTTCTTCGGTACGAGACCCTAGCGTTGATAAGCCGCAAGCTCCGCCTTTTGGTTCTCAATTACGCCAAACCTTGATTGCCATTGCCTTTCCGTTTCCCATGTGCGGCGGCCCTTCTTCTTTCTTCATCAACAACCAGTAGGCCCGTCACCATGCCTCTCGACCCCAAAGACGAGCCGTTTCCCACGAAACAGCTCATTATCATCGGTGGGTGCTGCTGCTCGACGCGGTGATGTCATTGCAAATGGGAACTTTTCTGACCGCGGCTAGGAATATGCCGATTCTCTGAGCCCCTCGCGTTCAATTCCATCCTCGCGTACTCGTATGTGATGGTACAGGATTTGGGCATTCATGAACGCGATGCTTCCTTCTACTCTGGACTACTCGTCTCCGCCTATGCCATTGCTGAGGCCATCACCGCACCGCTGTGGGGGTCTATCTCCGATGTCTATGGCAGGAAACCGGTCGCGTTGATTGGCCTAGCTGGCGTTGCCATGTCCAGTATCGTCTTTGGTATGGCTGGTACGTTCTGGGTTGCGCTGCTCGCGCGGTTCGTCGGCGGTGCTTTGAACGGAAATGTCGCCATCATGCAGACCATGGTCGCTGAGATGGTCAAGAACCCAGCTCATGAACGTAAGAGAGCGCATGCACAACATGAAACCGGCATCAAGTACTGACTATAGCTTTAGCGCGCGCATATGCTACACAACCCTTCGTCTGGACTTTGGGAGGCATCATCGGCTCAGCCATGGGTGGTTTCCTCGCCCAGCCAGCCGTCTTCTACCCGAGCGCATTCGCCCAGGATGGTATATTTGGAAAATACCCATACCTCCTTCCCAACCTCGTCGCCGCTATCGGTATCGTTCTGGCCATTATTCAGGGCATTTTCTTTTTGGAGGAGACCCTGATTCGCGAGGAGCCCGACCAGAATGGAGGCATCACGTACGGCGACAACATCAACGAGAGGAGCCGTCTGCTGCCACCACAGCAGCCACACGAGGTTCCCGGGCGTGTCCGAGGATCCATGGTCGGCTCAGTGCACGAGCCTCGTGGTTCCATTGTGAGCTTGACAAGGGAACGCTTGCACTCCATGTCAGTAGCAGGCAGCATACGTCACATTCGCAAGCGCGCATCTTTCCTGGAAGAGGGCATGCCAGCACCTTTTGACCAGCGTTTCGACATCCGGCGCTCGTCCTTTGGTACTATGCACTCCATCAGGGTCACCCCCCACCATGTTCTGCCCAGCCGTGGACCACCTCCCAAGCCACGTGCAACTTTCAATAAGACAGTTGTCATGATGATCGCTGCAATGTCCATCTTCGCGTTCCACCAAATGGCATTCATCAGCATCCTTCCTGTTTACATCTTGGATGAGCCGACAACCCGTGGTATTGACTTCCGTGGTGGTCTCGGCATGTCTCTCCACGACGTCGGTGCGTTCTTGGCCATCAACGGTTTCATTGCACTGTTTGTACAGGGATTCATCTTTCCCATTTTCGTTGAGCACGTTGGTGTGTGGAAGTCGTTCTTCTACATGGTCCTGTTCTACCCCATTTGCTATGTTATCATTCCCTTCATCAGCGCTCTCCCCGACGAGTTCATTTCGCCCGGAGTCTACTTCACGCTTCTTCTACAGGCATTCTTTGGTATCATCGTGTTCCCATGCGCTCTGATTCTGATGAAGAATGCGGTTCCTTCACCACTGGTTCTGGGCCGTGTCAATGGATTGGCCATGTCTGCCTGCTGCCTCGCGAGGACAATCGCTTGTCCTCTCGTTGGTGCCATCTACTCAATCGGTGGCAGCGCTACTGCATGGTTTGGCCTCGCGCTTATGGCTATCTTCGGAGTCGTTCAACTCATCTGGGTACCGAAGGAGGATGTTGGTCCAGTTGAAATTGACAATGGGCTCAAAAAGGTCGTTCGTCGCGACGACGAACACGAGGATGCGATCGACGACATCTCGGTTATCGGATCGGTGCGGTAATTGTTGTTTGCAATGGACTTCATGGTGGCTTTCCAATGTTAACTATCGTATTGTCCACGAGGGGGGATTCATCGCGCGGTTCTCCAAAATCTGCATCATTGTTCGGCGTTGGGGGCACAGCTTACAGCTTTTACAAGAGTTTGATCACCATCGGTCATGTGAGCATTTCTTGCATAGCGAATCGGAAACTTGTTTCGTATTCGATAATGTTGCACTGTATTTGTAATCCTATCGACATGGATTTCCTAACGAAGTACAGATCGCCTCACCTTGCTTGCTAGTTGCTTCATTCGACCCAAAGTTAGACGTCGCCCGTCTCCGATTTCATGTTGTGAATTCGCACCTCATCGGCGCTGCTCTCAGTGAGCGCTGCGATTGTAGCCGGATCATCACCGAACAGTTTCGCTACAGTTTCCAGCGGCATACCTTGGGTCTCAGGAAGTACAAAATACAAGACAATCCATCCTAAACCAGAAATGACAATGAAGACCTGCGCAGTGTCAAATATTGCCCAAGAGCCTAGACCCACATACTTACTAGGAAGAAACGCCACCCAACGTTAGCGAAAGCGTACGGAGTGACCTGCAGATAGACAAGATCGGCCAAGGCAAGAACCAGATTCGCCAATGCCACACCCTTCGATCGGATGTGGTTGGGGAACACCCCACTGTAGAAGACATTGCCGCCCACATCAACACCGAGCTGGTAGACAGCGTTGAAGCAGAACAGAGCTGCCACGCCGAGCGCACCGATATCCTTCCTGGTTGGATCCATCTCAAAATATCGAACTGCGGCAGCCTCAACTATCAGACAAATGCAACAACCACCGATGCCGATTAACATAATCGGTCTACGACCGATGATGTCTGATAAGAAGGCGCGGATGAGACAGAACGTAATTGACACTGATACCCATCCTGCTGTCAAGAAGAGCGTCTGCCTGACATCGAAGCCGAGGCTTGCGTAGAATGTAGGGCCGTAGTTATTTATGACAAGCACGGCCGTCGATTGCCCAAGGAAGCAGTAGAGGCATGTAATAGCGACACGGCGACGATACGATGCCTTAGTGAACATGGAGAGCTATACCACGTCAGATGGTTGTTCAGGACGTTTCACTGAGAACTTACCCAGGATGTCTCTAGCTTTTGGTCAATCGCCGTCTGTCTCTTGATCTCCTCGAACTCCTGTGCCGCAAAAGTGTCATCTCCCTTTGTCGAATGCAGTCTGAATATGACCTTCTTTGCCTCCTCGACTCGGTCCTGTAGCATGAGCCAGCGGGGCGACTCTGGTGACAGGTAGGCAATGACAATCAGAAGCGTTGGCCAGATGAGATACAAGCCCAGCGGGCCTCGCCATTGGGTGACTGGGTTCGAATGGAATGAGAAACCGACGCCGATCCAAGCAGCGAGTGAATACCCAGTGCCAATGAACACCGCGTTGAGACCCACAAAGAAGCCCCGATACTGAGGCGGGGAGAGCTCAGTGGTGTACACCGGAGTCAGCACCAGGAAGCTGAAGCTGCTCCAGCCCGCAAAGAAGCGGCCGGCAAGGAACATGGAGATGTTCTGCGCGCCGACGATCAAGGTGCCGCCAAAGAGTCCGATGATGGCGTTGACATAAACACTATTCTTGCGACCAAGGCGGTCGAGAACGATGGCTGTTACGATAACTCCGATCGCTGCACCGGCTTGGAAGACGCCACTTGTAGCTCCTGCGATGTTGAGGAGATTGCCAGTCACAGTACCGGTGACGGGGTCAAGGAGACCCATGTAGGCGAGAAAGGAGGGTTGTCCGAGGGTTACGGAAATAACTGAAGCCGGATAACTTGTTGGAAGTCAGTACACGTCCACTATAGTCATCTTTTCCCGCAGCCACAACCACGTATACTCAACTTCCTGACCAAGGTGTCTGTGGAAATGACTGGTGGCTTACCCAAAGCATATCTGGCCGAGGGAAAGGAAGAAACAAACGAAGAAGTTCTTCAGGGGCATGCCCTTCAAATCCACACCTTCATGGCCCATAGTTGTAATAGTGAGTAGACGCAGGACAGACTTCAAAAGAGGAGGCAATGCAATCTTGAAATGCGGTTCTTTGGTGCACTGTACCACACGCCGATCAACTACGCACAACTGTCAGTCTTAAACACACGCTGTATAACCGACCAGCAAACCTGTCATCCCGTGGTCATCTCAACCTTGGGTATGTTATCCCACAACCCCTCTCTCATCGTAATCGACATCTGTTCGACCACACCGACCTTCGAGCTCACACAATGGGTAGCCGGGGTACGCTTGCACGTATCTTGCCTAGCGCAATGCGGGGAAAGAACCATTGCTGAATGCGGTTCGCGCAATTCCTCGCTTCGTGAGAGCGCAGGAACATTATGCTGTGCCAACAACGGATTCACATGCCACGGACACGGCTCCGCTGCATTTGCATGGGAGACAGCGAGATGATCGTCGAAAGAGGAGTGGTAGCGAGGCTGACACGCGATGCGCGTAGAGATACGGGAGCTAATTCACGACGGCTATGTAGCTGTGGCTGTAAGACGCTGATTGGCTGCTGTGCAGACTGTAACCAAGGTTAAGTACCGATTGCCGCGGGTATCGTTCTGTGTGGGATTTGCATAGGGTTTATGGACCTGGGTATGGCATTCTATGTTCTGGCTTCGCATGTGTGCAGTTATATTTGATTTGTGGACTAAGTCGCGGTACGGTGGTACATGGAAGGTTATGGTATTTTACATCAATCTTGATGTGCTCATGTTCTCCAATACATTTCAAATGCAAGAGGGAGCTGCAGAATCTGCGAACGACGTGAAACCGTCCTGACTCCGTCCGCTCAACAGAACGAGAGCGCACATATGATTGCGAGACAGGCTCAGCAACATAGCCTGAGTAGCTGCATGCAAGGGACGAGCTCGGTTGCCGAAGATGGTCAGATGATTATATGAATTTGGTTCTGGGTATATTTTAGATAGATGATCACAATGTTTCAGCATAATACCAACTTTTCATCTCCAAACGCTTACGCCGTGCACCGTTATAGGCGATGGGGGCTGCAATGTCGCAGCATGACTGTCATCGGCAAACAGAGCGATATGGTCGCGGTCTGAGAGCCTCTGGTATCAACGATAAAGGTTGTTCTGCGTCGACTTGACGATAGCTATCCAAAGATCCCATGGCCACTGGTGGAGCTGGTATGAGGGTAGCCTTCAGCCAAGATGCCTGCTCAGAGCATGCCGGCGGCAGCCAGATCGCGGTAGACCTTCTCGGGCATGACGTTGCCTTCTGTGTCTTCCATCTCGACAACATTGTCCGCCGCTGTCTTCTCCTTCTTCTTATCCTTTTGGATCTTCTTCCACAAGGTTTCTGCTTCTTGGATGCTGGTGATCTCGCGGAAGAGCGTCGTATTGTTGATGCCCAGGCACTTCAGGCCGTGAATATGGCGCGGCTCGTTGAAGTGCTTGTCAAAAGCGCGGCGTCCCATGTAGACGAAGTTACCGCAGATCTCGCATGGGAACTCGACGCCAAGACCGTGGAGTTTGTACAGCCAGTAGGGGATCGGCTTGCCGTCCCATGCAAGAGGCAGCTTGAGCGGATTGTAGATCTTGTCCTCGCCATCTGATTCATCGTCGTCATCATTCGCGCCCTCTGCGGGCTGCTCGGAGTATAGCTGATCCAGCTCTTGCTGTCTTTCGCGCTCCGTCATACCCTGCTTGCGCTCGACGTTGACTTTGGTGTCACCGCGCTCCGTCTGCATGGCGGCGGCCAGCTTCTTGATCTTGAATTCGCGCTCAGCGACGGCCCGCTCCTTGAATCGCTGGATGTCTGATGATGCACCGTTTGCCTGTAGTGGGGCGCTAGCATTCTCGCTCGCCTGAACAGCTTTCTTGTGTTTCTTGCCTGTCAAATGCGCCTCAAAGACCGTCTCTTTTGTGAAACCCTTCTGGCATGCAGCGCACCAAATGCCCTCGCCCGGCGCATCGCCATTTGTAGGCGCCGATGATGGCGCAGTCTTCTCCCACCCGGGAATTTGGTCCTTTTCCCACAACTCTTCGAACTCCTTGGTGAAACTGGCGAACAGCTTGTCCAGGTTCTCTAGAGGCTTTGTTCGGCGCATGAAACTCTCGAGGTACTCCTGCAATGCCTTCAGATACTGGAAATAAGGCTCCGACTTCTTCTGGTCACGGCGAGCGCTGCTTTGTGGCCCGTTGAAGACGTCGAAGACGTCGAGATATTGTAGATAGGTGAGGCGGCGCGCGTGCTGATGAACAGACAAGTTCAGGTATTGTTCATGAAGTGTAGTTAAGTCGAAGAACCGACCAAATCCTTCTTCTCCAGTGAACATGGCGTCGATGGCGGCAATCGACTGTGCGTGGTCTTCGGGCGACCGCTTCTTGTATGCTTTCTCTAGGTTTTCGACAGGCTCGTTGGGGTATCGACGGTGGAAGTCTTTGATATTCGCAACATCCTTCATGAATGACTCCATGGGGTCACCGTGGGTGAGATTGCGCACCTCCTCCTCCCTCTTGCCCTCGGCATCTTTGTAGATGGCCAGTAACCGACCGGACTGCGTTTCTAGCTGAGCAAGGTATCGCGCGATGTCGTGATCACGTGCGAGACGATCGCGAATCTGTTTGGAGTCTGTTAGATAAGTCCAAGAGGGCGACGCTGGGTCCCTTACGTGTGGAGGGTCTTCAAGAAGGAGCTCTGCAATGGCATCCTCGAGGCGCTCGAGGTCCTCGTGGATCTGGCGCTGTTCGTCCAGGAGCATACTTGCAGTCACCTGTAGCTACAATGAGTCTTGTGTATGGCAGCAGTTAGGCAGTTGTAGGTTCAGTACCTTCAGCGGCGCCGGTGCTGGCGCACTGGAGGTGGAGCGCGCTCTACCCAGATAAATGAAAAACGGCGCTAGCATGGTTTCGCCGGTTCGCCGAGGGTCCGTCTCCGCGCGCAGCTCCACCAAACTTTCTTGCGCATCGTCACCACCACCTCGAAACCTCACATCACATCACCACCACCCGATCACACGTATACGACCGACATTATGGCGGAAGGAATCGACCGAAATGCGGACGACAAGATGGAGTTTTCCACCTCCAAGGAGGTGACGGTGGCGCCGACCTTCGAGGCCATGCATCTGAAGGAGAACCTGCTGCGCGGAATTTACGCCTACGGCTACGAGTCGCCTTCTGCTGTCCAGTCACGTGCGATTGTACAGGTCTGCAAAGGTCGCGACACTATTGCGCAAGCGCAGTCCGGAACGGGCAAGACGGCGACTTTCTCCATCTCCATCCTTCAGGTTATCGACACAGCAGTGCGCGAGACACAGGGTATGTGATGATTCATACGATGCTAGACTGTAGCTCACACGCGATAGCGCTTGTTCTCTCCCCCACCCGCGAACTTGCGACCCAGATTCAGTCGGTCATCATGGGCCTCGGTGACTACATGAACGTGCAGTGCCACGCCTGTATTGGAGGCACAAACGTGGGCGAGGATATCCGCAAGCTTGACTATGGCCAGCACGTTGTTTCTGGAACCCCTGGACGTGTTGCTGACATGATTCGCCGTCGCAATCTGCGCACTCGCAACATCAAGATGCTCGTCCTCGACGAGGCTGACGAGCTCCTCAACCGTGGTTTTCGCGAGCAGATCTACGACGTATACCGCTATCTTCCTCCCGCGACCCAGGTTGTCGTTGTCTCCGCCACCCTCCCATACGACGTCCTGGAGATGACCACCAAGTTCATGACCGATCCTGTTCGCATCCTCGTCAAGCGTGACGAGTTGACACTGGAAGGCCTGAAGCAGTACTTCATTGCGATCGAAAAGGAGGAGTGGAAGTTCGATACACTGTGCGATCTGTACGACACACTCACCATTACGCAAGCCGTCATCTTCTGCAACACACGTCGCAAGGTCGATTGGCTGACAGATAAGATGCGCGAGGCAAACTTCACAGTCTCTTCTATGCATGGCGATATGCCACAGAGGGAGCGCGACAGCATTATGCAGGATTTCCGCCAGGCCAACTCGCGCGTATTGATTTCGACCGATGTCTGGGCTCGTGGTATTGATGTCCAACAGGTTTCGCTTGTCATCAACTACGATCTGCCCAGTAACCGTGAGAACTACATCCACAGGATCGGTCGCTCTGGACGTTTTGGACGCAAGGGCGTCGCTATCAACTTTGTCACCCAGGATGATGTCCGCATTCTCCGCGACATTGAGTGTGAGTTCAGAAGGTCGCTTGACACATGCGCGTGCTAATTGTTTCCAGTGTACTACTCCACTCAGATCGATGAAATGCCCATGAACGTTGCGGATCTTCTAGCTTAAGCAAAGCTCAGAGTGATTTTAGAGTTCACTATGATCTGACTATAATCGACTTTGACATGGCGTTGAAGGTGTTCGAAAAGTTTGGCCGAAGAAGAAAGTGCCGCTTCGCAATCTAAGGGTGGAGGAAGGGGCTCTATAGCCATCTAGTAAGTCATCACATCTACCTGAACCAGATCCTGAACCCAGTTAACCCTAGTGCCTTGAGCAGTACCAAATTGACATTACGATTTATGGAGACGACACGTTATTCAGCTATCTACCTCTTGACCGTTAATTGAAAATAGGATGCAACCATGCCATTTTAAATGTCTAGTCAAGGCACGAAACATATCCGGATTGATGGATTCACACCTCTGGCAGGCCGCGCGTCTCTCATCCTCTCTTCAAAGCGACTATTCCGTCCCATCTCCACTGCTACATGATCGGCCCATAGCTCCTCAGGATATTTCTTCTCGGCTGCTGCATCTGATTCCGCGAGCGCACGGTCCTCGGAAAGCTCATGCGTCGGTTGAGGAGTCCGTAGCCTGCGGCGGCGACGAACCATCATCAACACTCCTGTCAACCCCAGAACAACGCACGAAACTCCGGCCACAGCAGATCCAACAATGACACCGGGATGAACTTTTGACTCAGGCAAAGCCGTTGGATTCGCAGTTTCCGATGCGGACGGACCGATCGCTGTTGGCTTCATGAAAGCTGGGTTGGTACTTGACAAAGAAGGCGCGAAACAACCGTCGATCGAGTAATAAACCCACGATGAGTCGTAGCAAGTCGCGAGACGGCCGACTATCTTAGTTGGACTGGAACAGGAGAGTGGGCCGGAATTCTCCCCATACAGTGTGACTTCCAATGGTCAGCCTAGTGGTCTCAGACAGTGTGTGAGAGCGTACCTGCACAGCCTCGATCCAGTTTTTGAATCTGAAAGCTCTGCCCTGTCGTAACGTTCAATGGCTTACACATCCCCTCCGGATAGCCATTGACTGCATCCAGTGCGCGCCACGAGCGTGTGCACTTGGTGTCGGTGAAGGACGTGATATCTGATGCAGAGGTCGTAGCAAAGAGGAAGAAGAAGACTAGGTCAAGGCGCCAAGAATAGAATGTTCGCATCATAGGCCTCAAACCGGCAGGCAGATGTCTATAAGCTAGAGGACTCGGTGCGTCGCATGTGAATGGCGTTGTTGGAGTACTTGTAAGGCGACCAAAGGGCTGGTGTTGGAGACGACATCACAAGACTGCGGAGTGCGGTCGATGAAGATGCGACCACGGGTCCTGCGCTGATAAGGGATTGCGCACTTCTCGTTCAGGGACTTCGTTTACTGGATCGTGGGAATAAAATGGCTATCTGCAATGGCCGCACATCGTGTGAAGTCCGCGGCTTACTCAGCTCGATCGCCCTACCTTCAGCTGCTTGTGCTGGGTGAATCGACAAGTGGCGTCGAGCGACGGACTGTGTTCGAGTACGGGCGTCGAAAGGCGTGTGGAAAAAGAGTTCATTTTCGCTTCCAGGGTGTTATTGCACATCGCAGTGAGGATCTCAAGTGCACGTTCTAGTTGCGCTTCGGTGTCGTCGTCCAAAGTGGAGCACAAAGATCATCATCTGGCACAATGTCCATGCATTCTCACTACTACTACTCATGTAGAATTACGAATCCCGTCTCCGAGAACACCGTATTCTGGTCCGGCGACCGCGAAGAGCGCCGCGATGCCCTCTCGCTTGTCGATCCAGAGTGAGGTCATTCGGCCCCCAAACCGACGACTCGAGACGCGCACCGGCGTTGCGCAGCTGAACGGACAAGGCCGCGAGTGCTACGAGCCACGTTTGCTGGAGTCCGATATTTCTTTGCTTCACTAGTGTGGGTTTTACATGCCGCTCTTCGAGGGTCAGCGCCGTAGTGTGCTGCTATGGGCTTGGAGGTGCGCGTCCATTGCGGCAGTGATTTGCTGGGTGGATTGCGCTCGGGTAGGATACGAGATGTTTGACTTGTTGCGGTGTGCAGATGGGTAGGAAGGTCCGAGGCTTTGTGTGGTGCACTTCGTTTCTGCGGGCATAGCGTGCGCCGTATTAGTGGTGTAGGTAGATGCATGCAGGTCTTACACTCCGGTTCGGCGTCGCGTAGCGTACCCAGCCAAATCTTGACGTCTTCCGAGTAGGTCTAAATAGACTATTGTTGTCCATCTGTATGGCTCAAACTCAGATCTGCGGTCTGATCATGTCGCCGCGTGTGCCATCTCTAATGAAGTACAGTTTGGCAGGAGGAAGTAATCGATGTGGATCCTCACGCAAGATCAGACAATAAAGTGCTAAGATTGAAGCTAGAGTATTTTGTGTCCTCTATAAGTCATTTTCTGATAACAGCTGGCTCCTATTCCGCAATGCAAGCTTTGATTAAGATGCAAGCGACCACTTTCCTCCGCTAGCCTTGTCTAGCAATCCAGTCATTCCTCTCCTCTTTTTCAATTTTCTCTGATCGTCCCTCTCTTTTCTGACGATGTTCGTTCCGGTCCTTTCGATGTTTCCATTCGACCTATCATCAATGCTTCCCTTCTCCAGCCCACCACTCATGCTCACAAGGGACGTATCTGGTAGCTCTGTCCTACCGTATGTCGCAGGGTCGAAAGTATCAGATGTGGGTGGCTTCGAGGGCGACCATTCGACGGATATAGACTCGTCGCGACTGACTTTTTGATCATCGAACCAGAGCTCAAAGCATATGTCTGCTGGGCCGATGATGACGCGGATTTCGTATTCTATGCGTAGATATTGCTTCTTGACGGACCAGAAGTGCGAGTTCTTGGCAACAAATTTCTTTTCATCAGAGTCGGAGAGGTCGGAGGATATGTTGCAGAGTAGGCGGGTGTCTATGAAACGCTCTTAGCGAGTGGACAGGTGGAAGTGAAGCTGTATACTTGCGTTGGTTCATCTGCTTTGGCAGCTGTGAAGCTTCGAGGTTGCTTTCGATGACGCTTGTTGGGAATGCCCGTCGTGGGTCTCCAGGGCTGACATTCTTCACGAACCGGTGGATGATGGGGTTATCGACGCTGACTGGCTCTCCCTTTTTGACGAACCATGCTATCGCTTGTGGCATATACATTTTTCCGTTGAGCGTATCCTTGACTAGCTGCTTTCCTTGGTGTTCCGGATTGTGCTTGTCATACGCTATCTTGCATGCGGTGCCATATGAAGCTCTACAGCAACGCCAGCCGAGTACAGAGCGTGAGGTGAGCAACTTGCGAATACGGTCAGCGACAAGACCCTTGCACACAGCAAGCTGAGGATCTGGCGCTATGCGAACAGACATATTCCTTGCATTCGAAATGTCTGCATCCTCGTAGCGCTGCTTGAGCTGAGCTTGTACGTAGGCACTATTTCCGAGCCCACCCGATAGTACGAGATGTGTGACCTGCTCGTTTGGAAGCTTCTGTTGCAACATCTCAAGTTGATTATCGATGAGCCTGAAAAGTTTGGCTATCTGCTTATCAAACAAACGCTGCAGGTCATGTCGGTCAAATGCCAGTTCTCCATTGCGGACCCGTGCTTCAGGATCACCGTTACTGTATGTATAAGGTACACGCGGAATGCCAATGCTGAAGATAGGTGTGTCGTCTGGTGCACCATACTCGCATTTGACAGCTTGGAAATCCTTACTTTTTGTCATCTCCCAGGCCGCATTGGCGGGATCAACCGGTAGAGGGATAGTCTTGTGAGCCGCAACCAGGCGTTGCGCGGCTAGTTTCTCAAACTCGTAGTCGATAGCAGCACTACCTATAGTCTCACCAAGAACCACGTCTAGTTGCTGCAAGTTGATACACTGATTCATAGTACCAGTGACGCGCAGGACACTAAGATCTGTTGTTCCGCCGCCAGCATCGCAGACCAACAGTATATCGTTTTCGTGGAAAATACCAGGTGCTTCGATCGAAACATAAACCGCAGCAGCTTCCGCTTCGGTAAGACCAATAGTGACGCTATGGTTGGGTTGAGATTGGAAGCCTGCATCGCGCACTATGCGTTTGAAGTTCTCTACTGTTGGTACAGGAGCCCACGTGGTTGGTACGCTGAAGATAAACTCGACTCGCGCTTTCTTCCAGGTAACGCCAGACAACTCGCCACCTAGCTTGTAATTTAAATAGTCATACATCTTTGAGAGGTAATCGCAGTACCAACGTTCGACTTCCTCCAGGTTCGTTGGTGCGCCTTCAGGGTCTTCAAGCTGCTTCTGCCGTAGCTTGTCTGCATCGAGGCACGTCTTGAACCACTCCTTGTATTCTTTGTCCTCGGAGGTAGTTTCTGTAGCGGTCTCCGATAAGAACCCCCATGATGATGGCTTCTTACCCCCAATTGGGTAAACCACGACTGTGGGTACCTTGTTCTCGTTGGCTTGGAACCGACCTGGCCACTTCTGGACCCAGCGAATCGTCTCACTACCGATAGAAAGATTTGCGTATGAAACTCCAGTGCCTGTAGTAATATAGATTGTCAGTGAGCCCAATACGAAGTGAGATGAAAAGAGAAGCAATGGGCTTCGTCCTGATCTAGTCCGAGAGAGGATACTAGCGCGGACCGTGCGTTGTATGCACGAAGTATCTTTGAACCCCTCGTCCCTCCATCACTTACATGTCATTCCCAGATCAATACCAACAACCATATGCGGCTTTGGAGCAGCGCTCATCTTCCTCGACTTGTGAACAGTATGCCGTTGTTTCGAACTCTGGTACTCGTGGCATGCCGTCAGGCTGAACACCTGGAGATATATATAGGATGGTATGCATGTCCTCTGTGGACCACCACAGCCTTGCTGCACAGGTAACGCCACATAACGCCATCAGTACCCACATAGGATTGAGTGTGATCTTACCGCATATGCAACATGGTTGTTGAGTAGCGATACGCTTTAACACAGCCTAGGCCTGGCGGTGGCTCTGGCAATCTTCCGCCTCCATTGGTCAGTGAAGTAACACATGTGTGTCTAGATCAGGTTGCAGCAGCTCTGACGACTAGTATGAAAAGCCGTGTCGAGGTGGGGCATGCCGGCCGGTGTCATCTGTTGCTTTCGTGAACAGGAGTGCAGAAACGCCATATTACCAAGTTTCCAAGGCCGGGTTCAGCCTTTCGGTCGAGCGAGTCTAGCGAGTAACCTCCACTCTTCCTTCTTGACTTTCGCCTATCGCAAACCACTTTCTCGTTACCTTGAAGCAGTGTCAGAATGTCAAGAACAGCAGTAGCCACTCTCCAAGTCACTTTCACCAATTCTGAGGGAAAATGGGCAACTGGCGCGTGGGGCACAAAGGTGTTTACTTTCTTCAAAGAGAATGACAACACGGATTCTCTTGTATTCGGAGCCCAGGAATCTTCGATGATCGGTGACATAGCAACCGGTTTTCTGTATACCATTCACGACCAGGAGTGGGCAGGGAAAGATGCCAAGTTTTGGTGGCACAAAGAGAAGAATACCATCAAATGGGGTTCGACAGCAGGAGAAGACAGCTGTTGCAGTGGCCTTTCGACCGCTACTGTGACACTTGAGGGCATGAATCCGCAACCTTCTGGTTTCGCGTCGATAACGTCTGCGTCTCAAACTTCTACAAATTCTGCCTCCGAAACACTAGCATCAGCATCGAGCGGTAATCTCCCCACCTCTTCCACCCCATCTGCTACGACGACACCGACAGCAGTCAACAACAAAAAGAGTGCAGGGCTCTCTGATGGTGCTGTTGCTGGCGTGGCGATTGGCTGTCTTATTGCGGGTGCGCTGATCGCTGGCCTGATCTTATGGGTCTTCCTCAGTAGACGCAAGTCGAAGCGTATTGCCCATAGTGAAACCAGTGCTATTGCACTGATATCACCGGAGAAAGCCCCGCTCACGCATACAAAACCCATTGCAGGAAGTCTGGCCATCGTAGATGTTGACCGTGCGTGGCCTCAGCCTTTGGAAGATCAGGCCATCTCTGGGGAGATCAACAAGATCAGCAACCTCATAAAAAACTATGTACAAAGCTACTATCACGATAAAGTAGTGAATCTCGGGCTCATCGACTTGGACGATATAACTGCACTAGGAAAGGTCCTCCCTTTTCCCGCCAAAAGACTGAGTGCTCTACTTGACGATCCAGCAACTAGAGAAGTGGCCTTGAGATTCTGTATCGCCTGGGCAATTGTCTCGAGGATCCAAAGTTATGGAACGTCTACAGAGAGCCTGCTTCCCCCCGAAGTCTGTACCCCTATGCGAGAGATTACGAACGCCAACGATGAGTCAAATGGTGAGTGCCTCTCTTATCCAATGGACGCTCTCACACAACTGACATCTTTAGCTCATGCTATTCGCTCAGCACGTTGGAGGGTCACCACCGCAGAGCTTCTTCATGCTACATATGTTCGCGATGCTTTCACATCTTCAGATCCTCGAGGCGCAACCATTCGCAGTTTATCATCGATTCTGGAGAATGTTCTCAAGCCATTTGCCGACTCGCGCATGAGTGACGACGAACGAAAACGCAATCTTGTGGAGCTCCTCAAGCGTTCTGCGATGTTTGCTTTCACGTTGTTCTCCCAACCAAGCACCTGGGCTTTCGATTGGAGCGAAGAGCAAAGTGTTAAAGCCGGCGAGCTTTGCATATTCCCCGCTCTTATTCAGGTGACAAATGAGATCGGAGACCCTGTCATTCCACCTCGATCCTTCAGCAAGGCTGTGACTAGAAGGCTGGAAGGCTGAAGTTAAATGTACCATCAGCCCACGTCATGGCTGCGCTTGTCATGCGCTGAGATATCTCTGCCACTCGTTTTTGCTCTTCGGCACAAAATAACATGATACTACAGAAATGCAGGACGCATTCATCGGATCATAGTCATCATAAGAGACCTCTCTTTGTTCAGCCTTGCGAGTAAGATGCGCCGGTTCCCCACAGGGCTTACGATAGTGGTTTCATCGATTGGTGACCAGCATAAGTGAAGGAGGCCTTACATGTGAACAAGTGTTTTTGCCGTCAAATTCCATACAACTTTGAACGTAAGACTCATCGCTACGGTCGGCGTTTACATTACAAGAGCTGCGCCTTCCTGTTTTGCGTATGTCTGACTCTATTACGGCACCACTTATCGAGTGCACTACATCACTTTTGATCCCTTGTACTTCCACACACTGTAATGAATGGTGGTCGCACCCGCACGGTATTTTTAATTTGTGGTGAGTTGGCAAGCCCAACCATTGGATGTGGGGGCTGCATGATATCACACCAATCGATGCGGCGGCAAGCGCATGCAGACCACATGCGAGGTGCGATGGCTGTGTCCTAAGTAACCACACCTTGGCTTACTCCATATCCTGGCAGCAGAGAGCGAGCACCTTCATCTTCGCAAGCGGAGCCCAACGGCGTCTTAACAATACCTCGAATAACATGATGCCCGGCGTAGGCTTGTTCTTACCCGAGACCTTACATCGCAGAGATCTAAATACCTTGGAGATTTATGGCACCGGGGAAAGGATGTCAGAACACACTCATCGCAAGGGACAGCGGGCAAGCCAGGATACTACCAGCACACCGCTTAGTGAAAGATCTGTTGACCAGAAAAGCGACGCCCCAAATGTCACGAGCCATGTTTGCAATCCAACTACTACGGTCTTTGCGTACGCTGATTTTGTATTTTCGTTGAACAAACGTTCAGCCGTAGCAGAACAATTCGCAAGCCTAATCCAGCGCACCAGACAAGACCTTGCTGAAGCGTCACGGCTGTACCTATCATCGATCGTCACAAATTTCCTCGATACATGGCCTAACAGAAAGTCATGGATTGACAAAGCTCTGTCGGATGTTCGCGCAACCTTAGTCGATATTGGATGCGATATCGAGTCTGTACGCAACACTCGGGACAACGATGAGGCATTACGGATGAAGCGCAAGTTCGAGTACATACTGGGCCATCACAAGCGATTCGCTCTTAAACAACAGGCCTTAGGAAGCTGCCATCAGGTATTGTTGGGAGCTATTCAAGTCATGCAGACCGTAGAGCAATGTGTTGGAATCGGAGGACCTGTTAGGCCGTGGCTTAGATCGGAAAGCGATATCGTTTTCAGTTCTCACTCGCAATATCCAAGTTCCGCCAATACGTCGTATTTGAGTCTTGAAACCTCTAGTCTCGACGGCAAGTAATCACCAGTCCTGCAAAGTGCATCACTAACTTATGCCAGTAAGGTACACTCAGGCTCCTCTGGCTGAACTACCAGGCAGTACACCAGATGATCGTGCCATCCCGTTGGCCCGAGATATGTACCGGTCGTCAAAGGTCCCAAGAATAAGGACTGCCACCAGATCTCAATCCCTAGCATCCATGTCCTCTTTACCCGAATCTACAAATGGCTTTACCAATGATCTTGTTGTAGTCGACAAATTGCAAAACTTGAACATCAATATCTCAAACGAGGCTTCTACTACGAAAGATGCTACCGTATATCACGCAGAAACGAGGCTTGAAGACTCAGTCAACTCTTCTTCAACCTTGAACAACGTTGTTGATAGGATAATGGAACGCACCCAGTCAATCGCCTCGACGACAACGTCTATTAAAATGCCATACTTAGCTAGACGTTATCGTCCACGTCCCGTCCGTGTACCCAGAATACACTCAAGGCAACACTCGCTACCTTCAGAGCTACCTCCACATCAGAGCCAGTCGTCACTTGTAGACGATCTGAGAGAGTGGATTGTACACACTGCCGCAAGTGATCAATTTACAAAGACTAATCCACAGCATTCGCCTACAGTCTCTTCGGCAACTGTATCCATGGCGTCGCGGAAGGAGATGATGAAGATGCTGGCGAGTGATCCAGATACTGCACGAACCACTGGAGAATCGTTTTCAACTGTTTCTGGTGGTGCTGTAACACCTTCGCCTTCAACGTCGAAAGGGAACAGCCATGATTTGGTCTACGACAGTAAGGTATCCCAAGAGATATCTTTACCAAGCTCAAGTATCTCGAGGTCACTCAGAGGCGCGTCTAGTGACACAGTATCTCTCGAAGCTATTACAGTACCCGCGGACTTTCCAGTACCGCCATCAGAACCGAGCAGTCCACCGCTCAAAATCAGATTCTCTCATCATAACACCAGCTGTGAAACTTCGCAGAAGCCATTCTCCCCAACAACGACAGCCAGTACGTCGCCCAAGTCACCCTTCACAACTCCACCTACAGCCCCGCTCCATCAACACCATCCGGACCCGCTTGCCAGTGACACCGTGGTACTTCAGCCCGCGACACCTGTACAACAGAACGGCACCCTCTCAAACAAGCCGTCAAGCCACTCTCAACAGCCCCAGTTCCCATCACCCATCCAAATCACCCCGCACAACATCGCACAGCCCCAAACAATCACCCCGGCACCTCCTCCACACTACTTCCCAATCCAAACGGCCCAGCAAACCTCGCTACCTCAATCACCGCTACACCCTCAAACCTTACCACTGCGCCCGCCATACGAGCCAGAGCCAGACGAAACTCAACAACCGCCCCCTAGCACGCCGCCGCGCTCGCAGGAAGGCATCGTCGCAGCCCCTGCACCTGTGGTCCCTGTTCCACATGTCGTGACGGGTGAGGACCAGCCGGTGCGGAAGACTGCAGAGGAGAGGCGGAGGGAGGCGCATGCGAGGAGGATGAGGATCGCGTTTGGGGTGTGAGTGCGGGGGAGAGCTGAAGAGGGTAGCGGAGATGCAAGGTTGGGGTGGCTTTGGTCGCGTAGAAGGAGGGGAGAAGGTGATTGGGGTGGTGTGCGAGGATGGAGGGGGAAAAGGATCGAAACGTATCAGTCGATACCGATATGTACGGGTAAACTGCAAGTACGCAGTGTTCTTCGATTTCAACGCCGGTTGTGTATCTGGTAGAGTTTGTACATCCAACATAGTACCAACCCAATGCCAAACCGTCAAAGTCGATGGCCGTCATGCTCGCGTCATCCCCGCCTGGCTGTCCTCCCCGGCTTTCGCACCCGATACTCCCCGTCCTCATCCTCGTCCTCAGACACACCAAACTCCAGTCTGTCCCCTTGTCGCCTCTTTCTCCACCGTTCCTCGAGCCTCTGGACATTGCGCTGCATCTGCTCATCGTGCGCCGTGAGACCAGCGGGGAGACGCTACCTCTCTTCCGCCACGAGATTTGAGATACGACCACCTCCGCGAGGCGGGCGCGTCGGACTTGCAGCGCGGGATCTCGTTTTCGGCTGCGGCGTTGTGCTCTGGCCTCGAGTTCCGTAGGCAGATCTGCCGCTGTTGTTCTTGGCCCTGATAAGCTCCTCCTCTTTCTGTCGAAGCAGGGCTTTCATGACGTTGTGCTCTTCTTGGAGATTGGTGTACTGCAGTCTGATGTTCTCCGCGCTCTTGTCGAGATGCATTCGCTTGAGCTTAACGGAGTCGCCGGAGACTTGCTGCCTGAGTTTTGCGTTCTCTTTCTCGAGGGCCGTGTTTTCGGTCTGTAGTTGGCCTGCTTTATTCGAAGCTTCACGGTACCCCTCTTTGGTGTATTCAAGGGTGTCGTCGTTGGACTTGACCTTGTTGGCCAGTTTGTTCCGCTCAGCAGTGACGGCTTCAAGTTCTTTACGCAGACGTGTAACCTCAACATCCTTCTCGTTGTTCGAGGCAAGGCTGAGGTTTCGTTGCGCGTCGAGTTCTTCGCGGAGGGTTCGCATTTCGTTGGCTTGAATAACGAGTTGAGAGCGCACTCGATCGCAATCTTTATTCACGCTGTCGCGAGATCGCTCGACTTCGGCTTTCTCATTGAAAAGCTCCCGGTACTGCTGTTGTCGGTTCTCGTGCTCATTCTGCTGCTTGTTCCACATGATCTGTTCTTCACGACGTTCCCTCCGTTCCTGGAGGAGCTCGGACTTTATCCGCTCTAGAGACGTCGCCAAATGCGGATTCTCCGTAGCACGAGAACCGGGCATCGAGTCGCTTATATGTGTTACTTCAGTTTCCCGTACTCCACCAGATTGCGAGTCTACATGTGCTTGTGGGGTGTAGCGCATGCGCTTTGCCGTTTCAGAGTCGTTAGTCTCCTGTGTTGAAATCAGTGATGATCGATTGTTGTAGTCAAGATACTAACCAAAGGACGCTTTGTCCGCTCAGGGACTGGAGATGAGGCTGCTGATCTTGCAGACTGTTGTGTTGCACCGTAATCGATGAAGTCGCTCAAATCACCAATGGAAGGCAGAGGCCACTCTGTGATGGCTTGGTCAGCGTCAGACGTTAGCCAAGAGGTAACCAATTTAGCCGCCTCTATAGCATCTGGCGTATCTATATCGATCTGGTTGCCAATTTCACAATCCGACGCAATCTGACCGAGCGCTGCCAATATCTCCACGATACGGTTGCTTCTTGACAAATTTGGGGTAACGTAGCGCTCGATATGACCGACTGTCCGTGGAATAACTAGATGGAGTACAGGCATAATCTTTCCTGATTCCCTAGCCCAGTCATTCTGCCGGATATTCGTAGCGCTCTGAACACCGTTCAAGCAGATTGCAAGATCAGCGCGCTGTATGAGAAGAGAAGGAGTCCTTGGAATAACGGTGATTCTAAGTGTATCGTTTGGCGCATTGGACGTATATCCTTCAAGAGGAATGCGGTAGTTGTGAGCTGCAGCATCCAATAAGGTCCGTAAAATGTTGATGATCGCAGTGTCAGCTTGGTCCAGAAGGAGCACGATATGCATGTCGTGCTCACGTAATTGGTCAAACAGCTTGCCCAGAAACCTGAACTTGACTGAGTTATCGATACCAAACCGAGCTCCGTGCTGGACATCTGCTCGAGAGCGCGACTCAGGGTCAGTCGTCGCAGACTCTGCCTCAGCATAAGTCAGATCCGGATGGGTCTCCACGTTCCTCAGATGGGTCAAGACCTGCTCCGCCCCCTCAATCTTGTCTGTTGCAAGATCTCCCTCTGATTCTAGGACCGCATTGAGTAGCTTAGTCTTGCGCTCTAGATATTCAATGTATGAATTTTTCTGCCGCCCATCGATGTAAAGAGGTACGATATACTCTTCTCTTTCAAGATGCAATTTTTCGTCGAAGTTGCTCTCATCATCATCAGACACGATGTCATGATCGTCATCATCCGGTCGCATGATAACATCATCAGACGATGATCTGGGAGATGCTTCTGGTACGACAGATGCTACCGCCACTGCAACTGCAGCTACAAGGTCGGCCTTTTCTTGTGTTGGTCCCGCATTTGTGTTCGAAGAGGTTGCGGCAAGCGGATTATTGAGCAAGGACTCCGTAGCATTGTCTTTGGCGTTTGCAAACGCTACAGTCCGCAAGGATGTCTGGACTGGGGGCGCGGGCGACCGATCCGGCACTGTTGATGGCGACCTTGTACCTTCTGCTGAGACATTGATGGTTGGCGGAATGGGTGGCCTGCCGGGTCCCAGCGGTGCTTGTGAAAGTCTGGTAAGCTTTCGGGGAACGTAAGGATTACTGGCATTTCTCAACGCCTGGCTTTCTCTGAGACGTCGCGCGGCTAGGTCTCCTGCACTCTCTGTTGTGTCTCCTGCCATCCTGGTTGACGAGGAGTCGAATACCGGAGTAGCTGGTCTAGCTGGCACGTTAGAGTCTAAAGTCCTCAGCGAGTAGCTTGGTGGGTATGGTATTGGCGAAGAGCTGTCCACAGCTGGCTGCGACGGACGCTCTGGAAACTCTTGTGATGAGTCGTGTCGTGAAATGGGGCTGCAGTGCTTTGACCTGCGCGCTGCTATCGGATCCGACTCTATAGTGGCACGGACACTTTCAGTAGCGATCCTTTGAGTACCCGCAAACGCGCTGGAGAAAATGAACTGTGCGTTGTGTTCGCAAGATCCAGTCGAAAGCTCAGTTGAAGGGGGTGATTGCGAAACTCCACTAGGGCTTTCTTGGCCAATTATGATTCCAGCTACACTGTTGAGGTGTGTCTCGTCTACCTGAATGGGTAGCGGATGTAACGCCTGATACGTCTGGACTGGGTATGACTCCCCGTGTTCAAGCGGTTGGCTGATTTCGTCTATGGTAGTACTGTCCTCGCTATCGTCGGAGATCGTGTCTGCCTGACCGGTCTTGGAGCGAGGACCTTCACTGAGGCGTCCACCTTCAAGTTCGCGTGTACTGCCAGGTCTCTGTGGCTCTGATGTGGCTCGCTGTCCCAAATTTGTACAAGGAAAGAAAATCGGATGTTGCGATTGGAAGGGAAATAGCGCGTTCTCTTCCAGGATAATGCGCTCAATCAATGAACTTTCGGTCTCGTTATACACGCTTGAATGTACAGGTTCAGAGTGTTGCGCAGAGTGTTGAGGGTCCCTTTGGGTAATGCTTTCCTGGGCCGAGGTTACAACCTGAGATATCTGGGGCGTATCTGCAACGACGAGAAGGTCCGACTGCGGCTCTGGCTTCGTCGAGCTCAGAACTGGTCTTATGATGTGGCCTGCAGATTCAACCTCTTCTTCAAATAGCGCGGTGAGCTCTGCTGTGTCCCCGGTCGTCTGCTGCGGCCCTTCAGTAGGAGATTGAGGAGTGCTCTCAATCAAGGCGGCGTGAGACTCGCTTTCTTGTCGGTTCTCTCGACTGTGCAAATCTGTAGGAGTAGTATCAGACTGCTTCTCGTTGGAAACTTTCTTTTGTGTAGAAGCGAAATTGGTTCCTGTAGATGGCAACGGCGTCACTGTTGTTTCCGAGATTTCCGTTTCCTCCTGCTGGCTCTCGGGTTGGCGCTCGCTGTATGAATCTTGGGGAAATTCTACTACTGTTTCGGCAATGGATGTTGCAGGGGACTGAGCGTATCTGTCTAGCGTTGGCGGTCCGTCTTCGTTAATTAGACCCTTGACACAAATTAGTGACTGTGAACCAATGATTGCGTACACCAGGCACTGACCGAGTGACCAATGAGGTGTTCCTCAGATTCCTCAGATTCCTCAGAGGAGCTGGAATAGACGCTCGATTCAAGCTCTTCTTGAGTGATTGGGATGTAGCTAGAGTCCTCAGCAGAGCTTTGTGTGTCTGGAACGATACCTGAAGCACGGAAGGCAGGCTGCGATGCAAACAACTCCGAGCTTTCTAAATCAGTATCCTCGGCAGTTTTTGTTTCTGATGAAGGTTGCGACTCTGGTATCTCTGAGTGCAGCTCGTACTCGCCGCGATTGAAGCTGTCACCGCGTGAGTCGACGGCGATTTGCGGATTTGTCACGTCCGGTCTGAGTACGCTGATGTAAGGAGCTGTCGAGCTTGACGATGTTGCTGCTGTCACACTTTGCCTGGCCTCGGCTGATGACTCTACTACAAAGGCTGGTGAAGACGTTTCTGGGCTCGCGACAATGTGCTTCCGTGGCCTTCCTCGTGGGCGTCGTGGTTGCGATTCTACTAGGGACTCCACCACAAGAGCCGGTGCAGACGTTCCTGCGCTTCCGACGGTGTGCTTCCGTGGCCTCCCTCGTGACCGTCGTGGCTGCGAAGTACTCGGAGCTCGGGTCACTTCTTGGGCCTGTCTAGCCTGTTCCTCGTTCCAAGCTGCACGCAGACCTTCACTTGCGGCTGTAGCCTTAATCCAGGATAGTTCCCACTGCTTCCCAGTCGCAGGATCAATGCCTGACCATTCGACGAGATATCGGAAACCAAATCCTTGTCCACTTTGCGCGTGTATGCGTACTGCTTCCCACTCTTCTTGACTGCCTGTCTCAAACTCCTCGCTGTCGCTGGTGCTGCTGCTGCTGCTACTACCAAGACTGCTGGTATCTGGCTGTGTATATCTGGGTCGCTTGCTGGAAGTGTCCTTAGTGGGTGTACGTTTTCGTTTCGGGGTCGCCATCACGCGGCGATCGCGCGGGGGATGTTTACGGAACTGTTGGCCGAGGCCATGGTCAATAAAAGTTGCGTTGTGTGCAATGTTTGGTGTGGTTCGAGGGAGCTCGAGGGAGCTTCTGCGGGACCTCCGCCAACCGAGCTACTGACGTACCATGTCAACCAATCAGGCGCGCGTATTGCGCGTCGCGTCAATGCCCGACTTGCAAGTAATCGATCAAATGGCAAACAACAGAAAAAGCAATATCAATAGAATTTGATGCTCGGGATGAGTAGATGTAGAGGTCGAGGTCGTGAAGTCAAGTCGTCTATATGCAGGTGAAGTTGTTACAAGTAACTAAAATTAGAATTGATCAATAGTGAAAGTGAGAGTAAGTCATGGAAACGCGCCTTGTTCAATCGAAGAAGGGACTACTCTGATTGCTATATGGACTATTTAAATCACTACGTAGACTATCTAAGAGTTTAGATTACGATGTAGATACGTGCATGCTAGGACAAACTCAGTTCCATCGTCCCCCTCGTTGCCCTCGACCACCGTAGCCACCTCTATTATTGAAAGTGCCACCGCTCGGCTGATTTTCTCCGAATCCACCACGGCCGCCTTGGAAGCCGCCTTGCCCTTGGCTCTGATTTTGATTGAATCCTTGATTCTGATAGGCACCTTGACCTTGTTGATTGAAGCCTGGAGGGCTCCCCTGTTGGAAGTTTTTCCACTGGTTATTGAAGTTGTACGGGGCATTTGGCATTGCAGCAACATTTGGAGGTGGGGGAGGGAATGGGCCGCTGAAGTTTGGCGGAGGGGGTGGTATACTGCCCGAAAATCCTCCAGGTGCTTGGAACGGCATCGGTGGGGGCGGCAGGGGAAATGGCTGCATGGAAAACGGCCCCGGGAACTGGTTTGGCATCGGTGGCTGTGGAAACGGTGGCGCATTGAACGGCGGCGGTGAGGCTTGTGAGAAATTGGGCGTGAAGCTCTGGGGTGGGTATTGGCTGTTGGTAGGGGCACCTTGACTAGTGTGAGTTGGTGCTTGTTGCCCATTCCAGTGCCCACCCGATTGAGATTGACCTCTTTCCAATGGCCTCGGCGGTGGCCGTCTACTCTCATTCTGGCAATCATCAAAGTTTCTGTCACGGTCGCTGCGGCCTCTCTCAGCGGTCCGTGGTGATCGACGGCGGTGATCGTGGTGTCGACTGCGTGATCGCGAGCGACTTTCGTAGGATGACCTCGAGGCGTAGCTACCACTTCGACTGCGGCGGTCCATGTCGCGCTCGCGCGAGGACGAAGACGACCGCCGGGGCCGTCGGGGCGAGCGGGAGTAGCGTCTTGGTTCGCGTTCCTTCTCTGATACGGTCTCCATACGCTCAGCGTCCTCCCTCAACGTCTTAATGCTCTCAGGTATGCCTTCCTTCTGCATGTCCTGGCAGAACTTTATAGACCATCCGTAGCCGTTGGATGCGGTTGTGATATCGCCTGTCTCCTTGTCGCACTTGACAAGTTGCCCCATAGAATCCAACCACGTGTTGTACTTCTTCGTTTCGCCAGTCGGGTTGTCGCCGGTCGGTGCGTGCTTGAGATCGATGTTTTCGAAATAGTCGTCAAGTAGCTTGCGAACGTGGGCCGAGGCAGGCTTCTTGTCATACCGGGCCACTTTGATGCGGTGCGGATCGAGGGGCAGGTGTCGATATTTGACCATTTGGTCAAGCATGTACGATGCTGGCAGCTCGTACCAGGGTGCCGTCCGGTCGCCGTGGTACTCTGGTAGGAGATAGTGGCGCTTACGCACAGGAGTGCCACCTTGCGCCTGCAGAAAGCCCTCGTCTGCCCGCTCCCTGATCATCTTGTATGCTTGATCGCTGATAAGCCTATTGATAGCCCAATAGTTGACAATGGCTCTCAACTTCTTTTCCACCTGGGACTCCTTCTCTGTCGCGCACAATGCCGCCAACTCAACGAGCTCAGCAAGATGAGACGTCAGCTCGGTACCAAGCAAGCCACGTCTTGCAGAACTACTATCATGGTGTTTGTCAGTGTGAAGCGCGTCATTGAGGACCAAGAGAAGGTCCATTCGATTGCGCACAGCCTTTTTGCCTGTTACCGACGATGTGTCATAGACAAGCGACTTTGATACTGATACCAAATAATCTCCAAGCACTGCAACGCGGATTCTGGAGGGAGCCATGTGCTTGACAATCCACTCTGTACATGTCTAGGGTCTTCGATTAGTCTGCTCACGACTACGACCAATAGTGGTATTGCAATCAGATACCTGGATATTCACGGGTGTGTTCTGTGCAAGAACAGCATCAATGGCGCCGAACAGAAGGGAACAGCTTTCCACAGAGATAGGAGGAAGACGGGCCTCGGTGTCTTCCTTCTTCACGCCTTGCTTGAACTTGAGCTGTGCGATGGTAATGACGGTCGTTGCGCGCTTTGCATCATTACTTTGCGCCATAGTTTCCAATGACAGCGTGTCTGATAAATCGCTAATTGATGGCGTGCTGATGGAGTGAAGAAATGGGACGCGCTGCCGATAGGTTGTTTTCGGTTTCTCACGCTAGCGTGCCTTCCTCTCCAACGTCGCCCTGCCAAGCCCATCAAAGCGTCTAAGTCATGTCGTCGACCGATGCCATCGAGGACGAGCTGACTTCAATCAACGCCATATTCGACGAAGAGACACTGTCACCAATCGATGCAAAAGTCGGCCTTTTCAGTCTTCGACTCCCGTCTTTTACATCTATAGTCCTTCGCATCGAATTCCCCGCAAATTATCCTGATGCCCCGCCCTCGGTTCTTGGGACCCAAAGCGTTGGGGACGATGTGCCAAAAGGTATGGGAAGTCGAGCAGTGGATGTAGTGAGAAATGTACTTGCCCAGGTTTATCGGCCTGGCGAAGCCTGCATATACGACCTCTTAGAAGACACTCGGGAAGCATTAGAGAAAGCGGAAGAGAAGGGAGAATTTCATTTGAACGAACAGTCAGAAGAATCATTGCAGGAGGAAACATCATACAATGCGCCTCAGAGTTTGACTGCTGACTTTGGACCGGAGCCTCCTTGGATCGTCGGAGAGCCAATCAGTGAGAAGAAGTCGGTCTTCCTTGCCCGCGTGGCTCCAGTATCGTCGCCAGCGCAAGCAAAGCAATACGTTGCGCACTTGCTAGCAACAGACAAGAAGGCAGCCAAGGCATCACACAACATGACGTCTTGGAGAATCAAGGGTCCGAACGACACCGTCTTTCAGGACTGCGACGATGATGGCGAGACCGCCGCCGGCAGTCGTATGCTGCATTTGATGCAGCTGATGGATGTGTGGGATGTCATGGTTGTAGTCACACGATGGTATGGTGGCGTACATCTTGGTCCTGACCGCTTCAGGCTGATCAATACTGCTGCGCGAGAAGCTTTAGTGTTGGGAGGCTTCGTGAAGGACAACAAAGACGAGGGAAGCAAGAAGAAGGGGAAAAAATAAGTCGGACCCCAATATAGCTATGACCGGCTCTTAGGACTGCGCGAGGGTGTGGTCTGGAACTTCTTGTGTTTTTTTTTGAGCTCCTTATAAATACTGGTAGACCGGTGCAGCCTCCGATCTGAATAGCTGGGCTTAGATTGGTGCGTCACATGACATAGGGTACAAGGTCGTTTAAATACTGTCTAGTACTACAAGGAGGCTGTACCGATGACAACAAGTTCGACCGATCACGACGAATTACACCCAGCGTCACTGTCATTTCTACTCCATCACCATACTCGACTTCCAGTCAAGTCAGCGGCTACCATGCGATAGCACATTTTGGTTTAGCGCTACCACACACCACAATAGACCACACGCCACAACATTCTATCAGAGGGTTAGGTTTGAAAGATGTAAGTCTCTTCCCAAACCGACCCACAGGTGTTGCTTCCTGCTCCGATTCCGTAACGTAGTACTGTAACTCCGCCCATCCCTCTCATCAACTCTATCACCCTGAGTAGTGTGCGCATCTACTCGCTCGCCTTTCCTTTGCCAATCTTTGCAACCTCTACTTCGATCGCAGCCTCCACATCCTTCTTCAACCCCTGGTAGAACCCCAACTTGAACAGAATTTCATACCACACAAACAGCGGCGCCAGGAACAGCGCTTGCACTAGATTGTCCAACAGCGCCGGCTTCCTGCCCTCGAATTTGCCGTGCCCAACGAACTGCAAGATCCAGCTAACGACATGCACTGCGATTGCAATAGTGTTGACCTTTGAACGGTTGTACTTGGTCGTGAGCTTGTTCGCGAGAGCGGCGGCGCCGATGATAAAGGGCGTGATAGATGCGCCGGCGATGTTGGGCGAGAGAACCAGGTAGAGGGTTGAATATGTGAGTGAGGCGAGGGTGCCAAGATTAAGAGGGAGGTTCAGGCGGGTCAGCAGCGCTGGGGTGCGGAGAGACGGCGTGTTCGTGCCCTGCGCAGTCGTGAGTTGCAATCAAACTTGACAGATGCGCGCGACATACGAAAAGGAACCCAGTGGCTAGCAGGATGGGAACACATCCTATGTGAATCGCGACATTGGTCTACCAGAACTGGTGTTAGCAATAGAGGTATACGTGCTGGGATCAGCTTCATGATCGTACAGGTTCGCGATGGTATGCGCCGTACTGGAAGCGGTCAGCCGATGTCGAGCGTTTTCTCGTTCTTGCAGATAATAGCTTACGAAGACAAGATTCTTCTTCAGATCAAAGATCGCCATAATGTTGCCGTGTGGGTCGTCTGCCGCAACGGAGAGCTGAGAACGATGGTGCGATGCGGGGAAGGCACAACGGCAACGCAAACAAAGCTGTTCAGATTTCGGATCGCACAGCCCGGGTCGAGGTCTCTCTATATTGTCTGACACAAGGCTCCACCGGCTCTGACCTGTGTATCACCACGTCTCCCCGAACATCCGCAGCTGCTACCCCATGGGGATGCCATGGCCCGTTGGCGTCGCAGGGGTCCACAAGAACCGAGGCCAATCTGAGGCGTCTCATTGGCAAGCTTCGCTCGCGCAAGTGTCGCGCGACGCGTGCATGTGAAGTGCTCCGCAATAGCTGCTGAGTCGAGCAGCGAAGGAAGAGGCTCGTACGAGCTCATTCGTGTACTCGGCCGGTCACTGCGTAAGCGCCAAAGGTTGTATGCAAGCTAAACGTCGCGGCGGATTTGCAGTGCGGTCTTTACAACGAACGCGGTCTGATAGTTAAGCCTCTGCGATAGCTGTGCTGTTGGTGGGCATGATCTTGAGATCGAAGCCTGGACGAAATGGCAAGTTAGTGGGTGGGTGGATTCAACGTGCTCTTGCTCTTGGATACGGGTGACCATTACGGTCAGGGGGCCAAAACCAAAAACTGAAAACCAAAACTCCGAAACCTAAAAACCAAAACGTTGCACACCATCCCTTTAAATATAGCAAACTAGACAATAGAGAGTAGAGTAGTAATATATGTTTAAAAATAAATACTATAGATTTTTAAAACACTTAGTAATATTATT